>NLAW01001478.1:0-72383 GCA_002370915.1 Metschnikowia lochheadii | reverse complement strand
GGGGGGTGAGACCCTGAACTACTGTCTATAAAAAGACCGCCTCGCCCCTTCCTTTTCCCTTCTCTTTTTTTTTTTGATCCCGCAGTCAGTTGTTCTCTACACCATTCCCTCCCTTCATTCTTACTCTTCCCCCCTCCTCACTTTCTTCCCCCCTTTCCACCCCTTTCTTCTCCACCCCTTTCCACCCCTTCTCCATCAAAGATCCTATTCCTCTTGGAAATCTCCACAATGGTCTTGTTAGTCACCAAGGTGATTCGAGACTAACCTAATGGGCAGTAGTTCTGCACCATAATGTTGATGTCAATATACCACTTGGTGAACTTGTGTTATGGCAACAATGGATGGCCCTTGATCTGGCTTAGAAGTCTGTTGATGTTCTTTTTGTGTCTTACTTTGATGAACAGAGGGCTTTCTTTAAGAGGGAATTATGAGGATTTGGAAGAAATTACGGGAGATTTCGGGAATTCAAAAGAACAAAACAAAAGATCACGGTGCTTTGTACCAGAAGATACAGTGGCCGTCACAAACTGACCACAGGATCCCTTCGGGAAAACAAATTTGTGAATGTTCGTGAATAGCAATCTCCAGACGCTTGAAACCACTCTTCAACCCGTTAGCATGGTGGAAACTTTCATCTATACTGTCCAATGGAGTTGGGTCTTACATAGACTAGGTGGGGTGTATGAAAGTGATTAGAAGAAAGGGTGGCAGAGATGGATGGACTGGTACAAAGCGTCTGATCAGCCATTTGGTTAATATCCAATGGACGGGGCTAACTATCTGAGGACTATACTATGAGGACTATACCATGAGGACTATACTAAAAGGGACTATACTATGAGGACTATACCATGAGGACTATACTAAAAGGGACTATACTATGAGGACTATACTATCAGGACTATACTATGAGGACTATACTATCAGGACTATACTATGAGGACTATACTATGAGGACTATACTAGGACTATACTTAAAGGGACTACTAGGACTATACTTAAAGGGACTATATAGTTTTTATGCTTCTGAAAGTTCTAAGGGTGAAGATGAATAATCAGATGAAGAGTCGAGTCTGAGACTTCCTGAAATGAGAGACTTCTTGAAGAGTGAATTTTGTGAAGAATTTTCCCTAGCTGAATCAAGAGTGAAGATGGGCTTATCGACGCCAATGGTACATCCATGTACATCAACGGAGCCAAGAGGTACACGGGGACTATACTACCTGGGGACTATACTACCTGGGGACTATACTACCTGGGGACTATACTACCTGGGGACTACAATAAATGAAACCATACTTTTAATGGTGGGACTGAATGAGTGAGAAACTTTATTGAAGTTGTGGCGAAGTTTCTACCACATTCTCTTTCCTTTTGGGTGTGGAATTGCCTGCTTTAATACAAAGACGTGTCGAAGGTTATATTGGGATTCTATACATACAATTGGTGAGAGTGAATAGAGAGTGAATGACAGTTTTGGTGAATGTGAGTGTTACCGTTTCAGTGGATGTGAGAGTGAATGCGAGGGTGAATGTGAGTGTGACTGTTTCAGTGACGTGAGAGTGAATGTGAGAATACTTCAGAGTGATACTGTTTCTGAGTTTCAAGTTATAGTCTCAAAATGATTATATTGGAACGGAATTACGGGGGATGGGGTGAGCTGGTGTACTGATGTTAGATATACGGCCAGGACCAGTCACGACACGGCCAAACCATCTTACATTCTCATGCAGGCAAAAAAAAAGCAGACAAATGGAGCAGGGATTATTTGCTGAATCATGTGTGGTGGGCACACGACCCTTGAGTACACACGACTCCTGGGTACACACGACTTTTAATGGGGAAAATTTGGGGCGAAAAATCGATGGTGTGCACACGACTTTTTTTTTAAAAATTGAGGGTCTATAATGGTGCACACACGACGGTGCACGCACGACATGCACCAAGATTGCACCCTTTAAGCCGGGTAACCCTAGGCCGCGCAGCAAAGTGAAATTCAGGGCAAGCCAAAACGGCCGAAAAAGGGGTTAAATTTGGGAGTACATTCTACTTGGGAGAGCTCCGTGCCACCCTGCGAATGTGGCGTTTTTGCTGTCAAAAAAAAAAAAACCCCGTGTTCCCCTCTTTTTTTCAACCTTGTCTCCGAGTTGTGCGCACAGCAAAAAAATCCGACGACAGTGCGCGGCCTCAGCATTGGAATTTTTTTCTTTCCTCATCTTCTTTTTTCCCTCTTTTCCCATACAATCGAAATCATAAAAATGGCTGACGAAGACGTATGTTGATTATTTTTTTCATTTCGGGGCCTGGGTTCAAACCCATGGCGGGTTCGGGGTTTCCTTTTTTTTTTTCCTGCCTGTTATCGTGATTAACTGGAACTTCTCAGGTCAAATGGCAGATGGAGCAAGACATGAACACATTTGGAAAAGATGAAACACATGAAGGGATGAAACGGGGCTGTGACGGAAGAAAGAAGGTGAACCAGGATAAAATACGCGAAAAAAGGACTTGTCAGAAACAGTCCTGGATAAAATTGTTGGGTATGGAAAGATTGTTGGGTGGAGGTGTGGAGGATTTTCAATGGTGCGTGAGTGAGTGGGGACGAAAATGATGGTTTTGGATTTGGGGTTGGTGGGAGTGGGGAGTAAATATGGAGAGTTTACCTGGCACAATTTTTTTCGGGGGAGGGATGCCGGGAAGAAGGGGGTTATTGTGGCGGATCAAGGTGAGTTAACACAAGTGTTTTACGTGCACTTTGAAAACGTGGACTTGAAAAGTGCCAAGATTTGCCTGAATGCGCTAAACCCGCCTAAATTTGCTTTAAGTCGCCCCAATTTCTCAAGACCTTATTTCCAAGATCATTCATCCACATTCACTTATAAACTCCACCATGGTTATCCTTTCGACTGACCAATCTGACCAGTCTGTACAGTCTGTACAGTCTGTGCAGTCTATCTAGCCTGTCAGTCAGTCTAGGAGCTATGCAGTCTATCTAGTCAGTCTAGGAGCTTTTTGTCTGTCTAGCCTGTCCAGGAGCTTTCTATCTGCCCAGTTGTCTAAGAGCTTTTTGTCTGTCCAATTGCCCAGTTTTCCAGTTATTCAGTTGATTCAGTTTTGCCCGAGCATTTCTATCTCCGTTTAAACTTTATACTAACCGCAGCACACCTTTGAGACCGCCGATGCTGGTGCCGCTTTGACTTACCCAATGCAATGTTCTGCATTGAGAAAGAACGGTCACGTTGTCATCAAGGGAAGACCTTGTAAGATCGTCGACATGTCCACCTCCAAGACCGGAAAGCACGGACACGCCAAGGTCCACTTGGTGGCTATTGACATTTTCACCGGCAAGAAGTTGGAGGACTTGTCTCCTTCCACCCACAACATGGAGGTGCCAAACGTGCGCAGATCCGAGTTCCAATTGTTGGACATTGACGATGGTTTCTTGTCTTTGATGACCAACGACGGTGACACCAAGGACGATGTCAAGGTGCCTGAGGGCGACATTGGTGACAAGATCCAAGCCGAATTTGACGATGGAAAGGACTTGGTCATCACTGTGATCTCTGCCATGGGTGAGGAGGCTGCTATTTCCTTCAAGGAGTCCTCCAAGGCTTAAATGCCCTGAGGTTTCTGTTTGGTTTTGTAGCCTGCTATATGGGCAGTATACGCGAATAAGATTAACCGTACCATCTTGTGTAGAACCACTTTGGCATTTGTAAAACTGATCTTCGGTATCCTTTAAAATCTGCAAAGACATCGGTAACCATCAATTGAACAATTGAAAAAGGTTGAACCTTTTAGAATTGAACCAAAATGGTTAAACCCGTACACCAATAACATATGTATAAAAAAAATTCATACATACATAAATAAATAAAAACCCGTACATCCCTTAAGTGCACTTGCCGAAACCGGCAATAAAATCCCCCGCCTCCCGTTTTTAGTTTCCCCAAATGGAATTATCATAATTTCCCCGAAATAATGATTTTAAAATTCAACCTCAAGAATTCAGGAGAGCTTCATGAAGTCATCACTTGAAGATTCTTGGAGATTTTTGTTTTTGATTTTGGAGTTAAAAAAAAAAAAAAAACACACACACACACATACTATGTTCTGGGCCTGCATACAAGCACCCAGACTGCCCCGTCGCTCCGCAGAGCATTCCCCAACTTATCTGCATGCTCCGCCACCATTGAAACACGCCACCCCACGTTAGAGCCCTGTGCTTGTATATCTATTGGGCGTTTTCTAGTGCATCGCCAAAAACCACTTCTGGCACAACCCACCCTTGATTTTTGCTTCATTCTTGCAAATTCATCGTTTTTAAGTGCTTCTACGCGAATCAACGCCGTTTTTTATCCCACAAGGCTCGAAATCCCGGCTTTTTTACGCTTGTTCTTGCCGAATTCAAGCTGTTTTAAGTCCTAACCTTTTGGATCTGTTCATTTCTTTTCATTAGAGCTTTTTATTTCTGCCCTTGGCGGGTGTTTTTTTTTTTTTTTTTTGCATTTGAAGCTCGTTTGAACTATAAAAAGTCCAAATTTCGGGTTCTGACAACCGGATTTCGGGAAAATCCCGTGTTTTTAGAGCTCCCAAAAACTGATTGAAAGATTATAGCTTCTTTTTTGGAATTTTTTTTTGGAGTCTTTCGAATTTTTTTTTTGGAGTCTTTCGAGTTTTTTTTTTTGGAGTCTTTCGAGTTTTTTTTTTGGAGTCTTTCGAGTTTTTTTTTTAGAAGTTTGGCCCGTTTATATCCAGGGATCAGTGTTTATTCAGGGATCATTGTTTATCCAGGGACCAAAGTTTATACCCGAGATCAGTGTTTATACCCGAGATAATTGGTGACTTGAGTGGTTATAGTACTAAATTGGGAGGTATACACTACTTTAAAGTTGGATTATTGGTTATTTGAAGTGGTTACCAATTGGGATTCAGCACTGGTAGTTATTTGAATCTGAAGCTATTGACACTACGCCTTTGAGTCCGTGCAAAGATTTGGTCAAGGAAGAAGAATCCTGGAGAGAATTGGTGTGGAAGTTACCCATTCAAATATTCTATCGTTGGAGACTTTCCTTGAATCAGTGATTTTGCGAAGTTTATTGTGACTGGCAGATCTATTCGGTCATATACGCTTCTTCAGCTCTTTGAAGCGAATAATCCACCAAGAGTCCATAATCCACAGGTCAAGTCCAAAAAAGACGATTTAAAATTAAGAATCCAGGATCAGAAACTACAGAAGTCAGAGTCTACCGAAGTCAGAGTCTACAGAAGTCAGAGTCTACAGAAGTCAGAGTCTACAGAAGTCAGAGTCTACATACTCAGAGTCTACAGAAGTCAGAGTCTACAGAAGTCAGAGTCTACATACCCGGAGTCTACATACTCAGAGTCTACATACTCAGAGTCTACATACTCAGAGTCTACATACCCAGAGTCTACATACCCAGAGTCTAGAACATCCATTCAGACCAGACCATATTCCTACAGAAATCAGAGTCTACAGACAGACCATATTTCTATTGACTTTGAAGAGACCTCATTCAATAGGTCAACGGATTATTAAGCCTATTTAGAAATGTCGAGTTCAGCATCTGCAACGGCGACATCCATTCCTCACGACTCAACGTTTGTGGGCAATACGCCGTCAGCCGTGCTTTTCTTCTTGGCCATGGCCGTGGGTGTGGCGATTGCTGCCCTCTTCATCTTCTTCACCATCCGTTACTTTGTTCGCTCACGGTACGGGCTCCATATCTACTCGCTTTCAAACCGGGGGATGCTTTTTGCTCCACGTGCTGCGTCTCGGATGACTATGGTGGCATATCTGGATCGGGAAATCTATGAACACTTGGATTATCTCCGAACACACCATTTCCTTCGGGACGATTTCTTGGAGCGGCGCATTTATACGCTGAATGCACGGCGCAGAAGACGGAATCGTCGAAGACGCAATAGAAGAAGAGGCCGGTTCTCGAAAATGAAGAAATTGACTGCAGAGGAGGTGGAGAAGTTGTTCCCACCGTGCCTGTATGCAGTATGGCTTCAATCAGACAATGAATCAGTTTATTCTAAGAAAGAAGAAATGGATGTGGAGAAGGACGACATTGATGTTGAACAGGAACTCGAGAAGAACGACCTGCAGGTTTCACTTTCCAATCAGACCACCAATCAAATCAGTACGAATGTACTGCATGAAAGCACCAATCTGAACCACCAACTGACGGAAAATTTAAACCCTATCACTACAAATGTGCTGAATCTGAGTCTGAACCTGCACCTGCACATGAGCGGGGAAAAGGAGACCCGGAGAGAGCTTCATTTTGATTCTGGTTTATGTTCCATTTGTCTCGAGCTCTTTGAGCCCGAAGATACGGTACGTGGGCTTATCTGTGGTCACGTGTACCATTCAGACTGCGTGGACCCGTGGCTTATACGAAGACGGGCATGTTGTCCTATATGCAAGCGGGACTATTACTCCAACGAGGCGGGACAGCCTGGAGCTGTGCCCATAATCCAGGAACGAGACCAATCTGACGAAGAGAACAGGGTGCAGGCAGGAACCCAAACCGAAAATGGAGAAACTGTTCAGGGCAATATGCAAGTGGAAGAAGGAGGCAGAACTTCAGTTGCAGAAGATAGAGGAAATGGAGAAAGAGGAACTCAAGGAGGAGGAAATGATGAAGGAGGAAATGATGAAGGACTGGACCATGATTCCATCGATGATCTCAACTACGAATATATCCGAGGCGATAGCAACATCCAGGCACTCTTCAACGAGTTGGTGCCTATCTCGGAGCGAGTTCGGGTGATTTTGGATGAACATGCCAACATGAACCTTGAGAGCAGGGCTCGTGACATTGCACGTCGCAAGTATGGCACAGTGTTTAAACGGATTTTCTGGCGAATCATGGGTATCTCACGTGATGACCTCTACTATTGGGCCGTGCTCAAAACGTTTCAACAAGAGTCACGAAGAGAAAGAAGTGAAGATCAAAATGGAAACGAAGGTCAAAATGGAAATGAGGCCCAAGAAGAAAATACTCAGAATGGGAATACGAATAGTGGCCAAAATGGAAATGGAGCACCCAATGGAAATGGAGCACCCAATGGAAATGGAGCACCCAATGGAAATGAAACACCAAATGGTAATAGAATGGATAACTTTTCATCGAATGACGTGGAACTTCAATTCATATCTAGTCGGCCTGTTTCTGGTGCTTTTGCTTATAACACCCAGGAGAGTCGTGAGTCACGTGACAGACTCCACCAAATGGTATAATATTCCCAGACATTCTCATATTTATATTTCATTCCCATTACTTCTGTTTGAATTCAATTTTTGAGTGGACCCAATTATTGAATGGTCTCATTTTTGAATGGTGTCATTTTTATGAAACTAGGAAATACTTGTTTTCCTGAAAATTGGGTGGTTAAGGTTCTGGGCCTACTGGCAAAGGTTCTGAAAAGTTATAAGCATCTGGTTTAGTTGCAGGACCCCGAACCATAATCAAGTGTGAATCCCATTTTCCCCTTTCTTTGGTTTTGACTATTGGCCATGACAAAAAGAAAAGAAAAAGAAAAAAAAAAGAATAGAGTGTTTATTGACAGTGTTCTGGGAATACTAGAGAGAATACTGGAGGGAGGACTGGAGGGAGGACTGGAGAGGAGGACTGGAGAGGAGGACTAATGGGAAGGACTAATGGGAAGGACCGGAGGGACCTGCATAGAAGCCCACCACACCAATTATCTATGAGTGGCTATGAGCAGGGTATATCCCGATTTGGACGATTGAATCAAATTCGGTAAAACCGAGTCAAAAGTTCCAAAATTCAAAAGTTCAAATGTTCAGCATGTCCTTTTTTTTTTCTGTTCCAAAGTTCAAATGTTCAGAATGTTCAGAATGTCCTTTTTCCTTTCTCTGTTCCAAAATTTCAAAGTTCAAATGTTCAGAATGTCCTTTTTTTTTCTCTGTTCCAAAATTCAATTGTTCAAATGTTCAGATGTTCAGAATACTTTTTTTTTTTTTTTTGGTTTTTTTTTTTTCCAAAATTCAATTGTTCAAATGTTCAGATGTTCAGAATACTTTTTTTTTTTTTTTTGGTTTATTTGTTCTGCAGATTTATGGTCTGCCCTGGCGTCGGAGTCGGTTCTCTTACATATAATCAGGAGCGTAGAGGACGCGGTGCGAAGACAAAAAATTTTTTTTTTTTCCTCAACTACTCGAATCAGAAACACTTGATTTATTCCAATATGCGTATGTATAGCAATGGTTTCATAAGGATGGTTGGTTAATGGGGTAGAGCACGAAATCATGCATCGAGCCGTGAAATCGCCATTTCAATCCGACCACTTTATCATTGTTTTTTGTGATTGTTTTTTTGTTGGGTATTTCTCTATTACTTATGTCCGTGAAAGGGCTCCTAATCCTTAACCACCAATATCCCCCCTTTGGCCCTTTGGCCCTTTGGCCCTTTGGCCCTTTGGCCCTTTGTTCTTTCTTTAGACCAAACCCGTCTTCAAATCTCCACTTTTCAAAGGTGAAGAATGTCCCACTTTTCAAAGGTGAATATAGTTAAAGGTCAGGGTGAAGAGAGTCCGAGATTTCAGGGTGAAGAGAGTCCGAGATTTCAGGGTGAAGAAAGTCCCAGATTTCAAGTTCAAGGGGAATAGAAAGAATCACTTAGAGTCTCAGAATTCCAGAGTTTTAACCCAGTTTTTGGCCAGTTTTCGGGGGGTTAATTTGAATAGACAGACTTGCAGAGTGAAAAAGACGGGTGTTTTTAGCATAGACTGTTATTAGTGTTCAAGAAGTTCCAGAGTTCAATGAGTTTATTGTTTAGATTTCCAGTTTCCAGAGTTCCAGTTTCCAGAGTTCCAGAGTTCCAGAGTTCCAGAGTTCCAGAGTTCCAGAGTTCCAGAGTTCCAGACTCTCGAGACTTCCTTACGTGATTCCAGCCCCAACAATAGAATGTATTTCAGAGTGGTTCCAGCTTCCAGCTTCTAGTTCCATCTCCAGCTTCTAGTTCCATCTCCAGCTTCTAGTCCTAGTTCTTGTTCTAGTCCTAGTTCTTGTTCTAGGGCTTGTTCTTGTCCTAGGGCTTATAGTTCCAGACTCAGCTCTATCTCCAGGTATATATCTAGTTCTAGTTCTAAGTCTAGTTCAAGTGCTTGTTCTAGTGCTTGTTCTAGTGCTTGTTCTAGTGCTTGTTCTAGTTTCAGGTGAGTTCCAGCTAGATGAGTTCCAGGTATACTTCTAGATTAGTTTTAGATCTAGATCTGGCTCTAGTGCTAGATCTGGCTCTAGTTCTAGTTCTAGTTCTAGTTCTAGTTCTAGTTCTAGTTCTAGTTCTAGTTCTAGTTCTAGTTCCAGATTTTGCTAATTCTAGTTCTGGTGCATTTAGTCCAAGCTCAAGTCCTAGTTCCAGTTGCAGATCAAGTTCCAGTTCTAACCCAAGTTCTGTATCTGGTTTTGTCTCTGGTTCTACTTCCAGGTCTAGGTCCAGGTCCAGTCCTGTTCTAGTTCTAGCTCTGGTTCTAGTTCAAGTTCAAGTTCTAGTTCTATACACTCCAGCTGCTGTTCTAGCTACAGGTCCAGTTCAAGTTCCTTGGAGATATGAATCTTCGTCTAGATTCTTCTTGTTCTGTTCTGTTCTGTTCCAGCCCTAGTTGCAGTTCTAGTCCAATACCTGGTCCAATCCCTGGTTCAATACCTGGTTCAATTCCTGGTTCAATCCCTGGTTCTACTACTAGTTGAGAGCTAATTCTAGCGTTCCCTTTTTATTTGTCATGGCCCCAAAATCAACTCCATTTATAGGTCTAGTCTGGGTTACAGTTCTAGCTCTAGTTCTAGCTCTAGCTTGATTGATGTCTTGAATCCTAGTTTCATAACCATTCTTGGTACTAGTTCTATAACTAGCACATTTCCAGTTTTCTATCGATTTCTAGTTCCTTCTAGTTCCTTTCAATTCCATCCCATGGAATCCCAATTCCATGAAATTACATGTTCTGACCTGTTTCCAAGTCCAGTCCCCAATTCCAAAAATCCAACTCTCCAGTAACAAAACACCCCAAACAATATTTCATGTCTATCTACGTTAACCTATGATACTCAGTCTATGCAGTCCACTCAGTCTATTCATTTTACCCGGTCCAATCTACTCAATCTACTCAATCTACTCAGTCAGTCTATCTAGTCATTCTAGTCAGTCTAATTTGTCTATTCTATTCAGACTAGTTTCCTTAGTGTGGTCTAGTCAGTCTAGTCAGTCTAGTCAGTCTAGTCAGTCTAGTCAGTCTAGTCAGTCTAGTCAGTCTAGTCAGTCTAGTCAGTCTAGTCAGTCTAGTCAGTCTAGTCAGTCTAGTCAGTCTAGTCAGTCTAGTCAGTCTAGTCAGTCTAGTCAGTCTAGTCAGTCTAGTCAGTCTAGTCAGTCTAGTCAGTCTAGTCAGTCTAGTCAGTCTAGTCAGTCTAGTCAGTCTAGTCAGTCTAGTCAGTCTAGTCAGTCTAGTCAGTCTAGTCAGTCTAGTCAGTCTAGTCAGTCTAGTCAGTCTAGTCAGTCTAGTCAGTCTAGTCAGTCTAGTCAGTCTAGTCAGTCTAGTCAGTCTAGTCAGTCTAGTCAGTCTAGTCAGTCTAGTCAGTCTAGTCAGTCTAGTCAGTCTAGTCAGTCTAGTCAGTCTAGTCAGTCTAGTCAGTCTAGTCAGTCTAGTCAGTCTAGTCAGTCTAGTCAGTCTAGTCAGTCTAGTCAGTCTAGTCAGTCTAGTCAGTCTAGTCAGTCTAGTCAGTCTAGTCAGTCTAGTCAGTCTAGTCAGTCTAGTCAGTCTAGTCAGTCTAGTCAGTCTAGTCAGTCTAGTCAGTCTAGTCAGTCTAGTCAGTCTAGTCAGTCTAGTCAGTCTAGTCAGTCTAGTCAGTCTAGTCAGTCTAGTCAGTCTAGTCTACTTAGTCTATTATATTCAGTCTAGTCTACTTAGTCTGTCTATTCAGTCTATTCTGTTTGATCTAGTCAGTCTAGTCAGTCTATTCAATGTGGTCTAAATTGTCTGGTCTATTCAGTCAGGTCTATTCAGTCAGGTCTATTCAGTCAGTCCACTCAGTCTATTCTATGACACTGACCTGAATTCCAATTGCGATACCAATGAAATGTGGATAAGGATTAGTGAACTCTTTTGTGGCCATACTCACACACACACATATGTATATACTAACGACAGCACCAAAAAAAGCAGGAAAGAAAATGGATCTCGGGGCCTTTTTGGCCGACGATAGCCTTGGGTCATGGGCAGATGGCGATGTGGACTTCTCGTCAGTTGGTGTGCCCTCTAGCACAGCAGCTCCTATCTCCACAGCATACTCGAGGGGAGAAGGAGGATTCGGTGCCAGTGAAGCCAGAAGAGACCGTGTGGAGTACCCTGTCCCTGATGCTCCTCCATACAAGGCGCGGGTGGGAAACTTGCCCTACGATGCCAATGAGTCCAGTTTGACCCGGTTTTTCGAGGACCGGTTACAGGCACATGACATTGTGGAGGAAGTCAAGTTGCCCATGGACCAAATGACCGGACGCCCCAAGGGTTTTGCCTTTGTGACGTTTGCCAAGAGAGAGGCATTGGAGGAAGCGTTGCAATTGACCATGTCAGAATTCACCGGGCGCAAGATCTTTGTGAATGTGGCAGCACCTCAAAAAGCGGATGTTTTCGATAATGACTGGCGGTCGCTGAGAACTGGGCCAATGGGAGGAAAAGACCGGTTTGACAATGACGTGGAGTTGGACTGGGGTGCAGCTCGTTCTGGCGGACCTCTTAGAGGAGACAGAGGAGACAGAGGGGACAGAGGAGACAGATTTGGAGACAAAGGAGACAGATTTGGAGACAGAGGAGACCGGGAAAGAAGACCTCGCAGAGAAGAAGCTGAGTTTGATTGGAGTTCAGCCAGAAACACTTTTGAGCAACCAAAGGGAGAGAGAAACGACCGATTCGGTGATAGAGGAGACCGGTTTGGGGAAAGAGGAGACCGGTTTGGAGAAAGACGTGAAAGACCCAAACGGGAAGAAGTGGAGTTGGACTGGAATTCCGCACGCAGCAATGCACCTTTAAGTACTCGAGAAAGGCCAGTTCGGGAGTTCAGAGAACGGGAACCGCGGGAAGCCAAGAAGGATGATTTGGACTGGTCCAGTGCCCGTGGATCCGGTTTAAGACGTGAACGCAGAGAAGGCAGAGAAGACCGCAATGACCGCAGTGACCGCAAAGAAGAAAAGGAATTTGATTGGAAACGTGGCCAAGCATTACCACCCAAAGCCCCCCGTGGTGGTGCTAAGGCCGCCAAGCCTGAGCCTAAGGAGCAGTTCCGTGCACAGAAGTCTGTGTACGACGTGTTGGCCCTAGACGATGAGGATAACGACGACGAGGACAACGACGACAAGGAGGAAGCTACGCTTGAAAAGAACGTGGCCGCGCTTTCCGTGGACGAGTAGACCCTTATAGATTGCGGCCTGGCGTATAGATGTATCTAATCGATAGATGTGAAGGAGAGTAGATTGAGTAGACTAGTACTATGTATTAGTACTATGTATTAGTACTATGTATTAGTACTATGTATTAGTACTATGTATTAGTACTAAAGGTGTAGATTGAAGGTATTGACTATGACGATGCGATGCAAATGTGTTTGAAGAAAAAACAAGCGATGATTGGAACCACAGTCTTCTCCACTATCTACTATACTATCTACTATACTCTGTACTCTGTACTCTGTACTCTGTACTCTCTACTCTCTACTCTGTACTCTCTACTCTCTACTCTCTACTATACTATAAACTATACTATAAACTATACTATAAACTATACTATAAACTATAGAAATGATAGTGTGTGGACCAAAAATGTATGGGTATAGATATATAGACGCAAATAACCATTTGAAAGAAAAAGTCTACTGTAAAGGAGTACCAAATTGTATGGTCTCCGTAGAACACCTAAGATTGATAATAGAAGAATCGAAGAATGCTCAGTACTCTTACACAATGTTGAAAAAAAGGATTAATAAACATAAAGGAAAGGGATCCAGAAAAAGTAGTTAGGGAAACATGAAGTGAGACACCCGCACTGCAGAAATTAAAACTTCGTCAGAGAAAAATTATAATGTGAGTCCATATAATACGTCTGTTAATAATAATACTATGAATAATACTAGATTCAGGTGCCATAAAATGCCTGAAAAAAATAGCTCGTGCTGAAGATGTTTTCAATATGAATCCATGTTATACCCCTGTTAATAACACTATGAATAACAGTATGAATCCATATTATACCCTTGTTAATAACAGTATGAATAACACTATGAATAACACTATGAATAACACTATGAATAACACTATGAATAACAGTATGAATAACACTATGAATAACAGTATGAATAACAGTATGAATAACAGTATGAATAACAGTATGAATAACAGTATGAATAACAGTATGAATAACAGTATGAATAATAATATAAATAACAGTATGAATAATACTATGAATAATAATATAAATAATACTATGAATAATACGGTAATGTTAACAAGGGTTAGGCATGAATTACAAACTTATAGTAATACAAACCTACCTTACAAAATGTCCACATGTGTCAATAACAAAAATACCCTCAAAAAAATAATACAAACGATAAATATAATTCCATAATCACTATACAGTCTTCTCTACTATGTACTATACTATGTACTATACTATGTACTATACTATGTACTATACTATGTACTATACTCTCTACTATACTATAAACTATACTCTCTACTCTCTACTATACTTTAAACTATACTATAAACTATACTATCTACTATACTATAAACTATACTATAAACTATACTATAAACTATACTATAAACTATACTATAAACTATACTCTCTACTCTCTACTATACTATCTACTATACTATAAACTACTATCTACTATACTATATGTTAGATTCACCATATGCAGGGCCCGGACTATGAAGGTATTATGAAGCCTCTCAGTCTGATTGTTACAATAGTGATATGGCATTTGGCCATCATAGCACCTCGTACAGTGATGACCAACATTGTTCTGAGGTTGTTCTGAGGGAGAGTTTTTCAAATCCACGTTTCTCTCAAAGTTATATAAGCCATTCCGAGTTCTCTCTTTGAAGAACCATCAACAAATATAACAGTTTAGGCACAAATGTGTCTCCACTCCCCTAATCCTGTAACACTGCAAAGTCTTGTTTTTTAGTGTATATATATATATATACGTTTGTTCATAGGCTACAAGTCTATAAATGGTTTTTCGGAGAAAACTTCACGTATGAAGTGGAAAAACTCCGAGAGAGAGGACACCGAAGTGATTAGAGAAATAAAAGTTTGCGCCGTGAGTTTAGAGACCTCCGTCTATAAACGCTTTTCAATGAAATGAATGTTAAAAGCGTCGTCGATAAAACGGCTTGAAATATGAAATATTCTTGCGCGTTAAATCAGGCGTCAATGGAGTCAATGCATCAGGAGCTTCAATGTCAATTCTTCTTTTAGTTGGTTTCCGATAAGTGATAAGAGTCTTGATATAATAGTAATAGAGATCAAGCTTTTTGAAATCAGTTTCAGGGTTTCCAACAGCGTATTGAATTGAGGGAGCGCCTGTCATGTCATATTCCTCCCAGATAACTGCAGCAATGGAACATTCAAAGTAAATGTGTCGAACCTTGTCCAAGATTGATGTGGAATAAGGAATTCCACAAAGAGGACAATTAGAAGTTGGAAAAGTGTGTTGGAGATCATTCCCAAGATGGAATAATTGAACATAGTCCTAAGGATGATGAGTCCATGTTGTTTTCTTGAACTTCATCCAATATCTGGGCCAGTCCCTTGTCCCAGCAAGGTCTTTGATGGTAGCACTGGTCACTAAATGATTATAACAGACTTTTGTTTGCTTGCTCCGACTCTTAAAAAGAGCATCGTTAAAGAAACGTTCTTTATACCGCGGAGGAGTGCCCTTATAAGGTTCTTGGACACTCTGGACAAGGTCACGTCTCAGTTTTAAGACGTATGCTCCTTGCAGCTCTGCATAGTTCTTCCATTGGTGTTCCGATGATCCTGAGAACCTTATAGGTCTTAGAATTGTCTTGGTAATTTGGAAATAAGGAACCAAATAGTCTCTGGCGTAATCTGCGAGACCCTTCAGGATAGAAGACATCTTTCCATGAAAGTAAGCCTTCTTATACCTCGAGTACTCCTCGATGTCCGTCAAAAAAGCCCACCACATGAAGATTTTCACCTGTTCTCCACGAAGAAGACTCATTCTAAATGGTTTGTTCTTCAAAAAATGAATAGAGGATACCTGGATGTTCGCCCTGAAGAGAGTGAAGAACCAGTTGTTGTCCTCGACCGAAATCTTGTGAATTAAACCCGCTCTTAGACCTTCCAATTGCATTTGGATGTCTATAACGCCAAAACCACCATGCTCAATCCAAAGTGTATATATATATATATATATATACGTTTATTCATAGGCTACAAGTCTATGAAAAGTGTTTATGTTAGGGGTGTACGGGTTGCATTAACGGGGTTGAGCACGATTCTGAAGTTCTTCTAAACAAACTTGTATATCAGACGTATATTTCAATACCGTAACCGTAACATGTCATAGAGAAAAAATCTTATGAATCCATTTAGCAGGGGAACTGGCTGGTCTTATATACTTTATATTCCAGTGGCGGCGTCGGGTAACCCTTGAGGGATTTCCTGAAACCAAGGTGAAACATGCGCATGCTCTCTGGGGTACTTAAGGCACCAGTATCCGCCCGTATATTTTCGCAGCAATTTTTTTTAGCACCCAATCTAATGTCAATGTTGAGTCTAAGTATGGGTCTGAAAACTAACCTAATTGAAGTGTTTAAGGTGGGTCTGAAAACTAGCCTAATTGAAGTGTTTAAGGGTGGGTCTACAAAACTAACCTAATTGTTCATTAGGTTAAGCAACATATCAATAAACCCACTATACCATATATGTTAGATCCACCATAGACAGGGCCCTCTGCCTATGGTAAGGTATTATGAAGGCTGTCAGTCGGAATATTGTTAGATTGTTGCAATGGTCATACAACATTTGGTCATTATTATACTTCCTACTATAATGTGTTTTCGAATATTCCACAACAATCCTTACCATTGTTCAGGTGGAGAGGTTTTCGAATGCCACTTTCATCTCTCAAAGGTATATAAGCCACTCCGGGTTCTCTCTTTGAATACCATCAATGAATATAAGTTTAGGTCAACACACGTTATAAAGAACATAACAAGTATAGTATAGTAGTAGAGTATAGTATAGTATAGTAGTAGAGTATAGTATAGTATAGTAGTAGAGTATAGTATAGTATAGTAGTAGAGTATAGTATAGTAAGTGTATTGTACACTATAGCATATACTATGGGATATAGGGTTATTGATACATCAGGTCCTCTCTAGTTAGTAAATTGTTTTATGTTGATGATTCGTCAGAAAGAAGAATTTGAGCTATTTAAGTAGTTTTGAAAAAGGCGTCACTTAGTCATCTGCTTATGGCTAGCCAGGAAAAACTACTTCTAGGCTAGATGCAAAAACTACTTCTGGGCTAGGTGCAAAAACTACTTCTAGGCTAGCCAGCAAAATCTCTTTCTAGGCTAGGTTGTGTAGTTAAACTCAATACACCATGCCAAAAATGTATTAGAGATTGATGATGATAAGAGATAAAACCATCTTTAACGGATGGGTTATACAATCGACTACTTATATTCCTCCTCATGGTGGCTGAATTGATTCTCCCGAGTAACACACAATTGAAGGTAGCTCTCCATCCTTGGCCCGCAGAATAGTGTGTATAGTAGAGTATAGTATAGTCAGTGGTGTATAGTCAGTGGTGTATAGTAGAGTATAGTAGTACAGTATAGTAGTACAGTATAGTAGTACAGTATAGTAGTACAGTATATGAGTACAGTATAGTAGTACAGTATATGAGTACAGTATATGAGTACAGTGTAGTAGTATATTATATTTGTTAGATCCACCATAGGCAGGGCGCTGCGTATGAAGGTATTATGAAGCCTCTCATTCCGAATATTGTTACAGTGGTGATACGGCGTTTGGCCATCAGGGCACTTCGTGCATAGATGACCTCTTCCGAATATTCCATAACTATCCTTACCATTGTTCAGGTGGAGAGTTTTTCGAATACCACTTTCATCTCTCAAAGGTATATAAGCCACTCCGATTCCTCTCTTTGAGGAACTATCAACGAATATAAGTTTAGGTCAACACACGTTATAAAGAACATAACAATTATAGAGTATTATTACATTATTGTATTATAGTATATTATTGTGTTGTAGTGTATTATTACATTATTGTATTATAGTATATTATTGTGTTGTAGTGTATTATTACATTCTTGTATTATAGAGTATTATTGTATTATAGAGTATTATTGTATTATAGAGTATTATTGTATTATAGAGTATTATTGTATTATAGAGTATTATTGTATTATAGAGTATTATTGTATTATAGAGTATTATTGTATTATAGAGTATTATTGTATTATAGAGTATTATTGTATTATAGAGTATTATTGTATTATAGAGTATTATTGTATTATAGAGTATTATTGTATTATAGAGTATTATTGTATTATAGAGTATTATTGTATTATAGAGTATTATTGTATTATAGAGTATTATTGTATTATAGAGTATTATTGTATTATAGAGTATTATTGTATTATAGAGTATTATTGTATTATAGAGTATTATTGTATTATAGAGTATTATTGTATTATAGAGTATTATTGTATTATAGAGTATTATTGTATTATAGAGTATTATTGTATTATAGAGTATTATTGTATTATAGAGTATTATTGTATTATAGAGTATTATTGTATTATAGAGTATTATTGTATTATAGAGTATTATTGTATTATAGAGTATTATTGTATTATAGAGTATTATTGTATTATAGAGTATTATTGTATTATAGAGTATTATTGTATTATAGAGTATTATTGTATTATAGAGTATTATTGTATTATAGAGTATTATTGTATTATAGAGTATTATTGTATTATTGTGTTATTGTGTTATAGAGTACAGTGTTTTCCTAACTATTCCAACCAGGTTAGCAAATAGATTCAACCCAGTGTAACCAAACGGTTCAAACCAATAATAATAATAATAATAATAATAATAATAATAATAATAATAATAATAATAATAATAATAATACTAAAAAAGGTTCATACCCCTTCTGCACAGTCTTTTAAACCAAATAATATAATATGTTTTCACCCCGATGTTCAGTGCAAGAAAGCCGTGTATGACTTTGTGGTGGCCGTGAAAACTCACATGGAGGTTGATGACGAGTCCATATTCACCTTCTCCAATGTGGTTCCGGAAAAGACCCACGATCTCCTAGAAATCATTGATACTGTGATTGGCTTGCTTGACCAGTGCCCATGAAGAATCCAATCTGGTCAATCTACATCCACCACAGAAGCACTAACCGAGAAGTCCATCTTGTACTCTATACAATCATGGATCAAGACGCCACTACTATTGCTACTCACTGTTCCCAGCTCTACACCTACTACTAGTGCAGTTGAAGACTAGTTCAGTTGAAGACTAGTTCAGTTGAAGACTAGTTCAGTTGAAGACTAGTTCAGTTGAAGACTAGTTCAGTTGAAGACTAGTGCAGTTGAAGACTAGTGCAGTTGAAGACTAGTGCAGTTGAAGACTAGTGCAGTTGAAGACTAATGCAGTTGACAAAATATATACCACCAAAAATATATATTACTCACATAGAATATGGAATCCATACATATAGACTATACAGTATGGATATAGACTGTGAGGTTCTTGTTATTACGTCAGGTACTGAAATCTGAATTTTGAAATCTGAACTCTGAAATCTGAACTCTTGAATCTTAAATCTGAACTCTTGAATCTTAAATCTGGGTTATTCCCTCGTATGTTCTTTCATTAGGATTTGGGATTAGATTTCGATATTCTGAAGTTTCAAATCTGGAGGCTGCTTTGAATAATTGTGAAAAACACGGTATTAGAGTGGTGATTACACAATACTATACAGGACTACTAGGATGTTGTCCAACGATAAACGGTGCACAAAGTGTATTCACTATAGGCTGTGTAAGGCTAGTGATAGGTATAGAAAGCAGGAGTTTGGAGGCTTCATGTTGAGCCAGTTCTATAGCCAGGCGAACTCCCACATTATTCCGTTTGGTCTCTGCATAAAGACTGGTTAAACCCGTAAGCACCTGGGACACCTGAGTCATATCAGTTTTGGTGTTTTGTATTTGGTGGTTTGTATTTGGTGTTTTGTATTTGGTGGTTGGTGCTTTGGTGTTTTGTATTTGGTGGTTTGTATTTGGTGGTTGGTGCTTTGGTGGTTTGTATTTGGTGGTTGGTGCTTTGGTGGTTTGTATTTGGTGGTTGGTGCTTTGGTGGTTTGTATTTGGTGCAGATTCAGATTCGGTTCGGTTAAGGTTTAGGTTAAGGTGACTTTGCAGTATACGCGTTTTTAGAGTCGCACCCTCCAGCGAGCGTACCACCTCTTCAGCTCCCATAAGGAAGTGATAAGTCCACCGATGGTTTTAATTAATGAACAAAACACTTTTCCTCAATGGAGGTTATTCCATGGACGACAAGTTTCTAGTATTCCTCTATATCCTTCTTAATGGGTACTACTGCTGCAGACGGTAGGCAATCTGGCATGGTTTCCATCGCAGTACAGTGTTTCTCAAAACGATTCAGACCAGCGCCACAAAACGATTCAGACCAGCGCCACAAAACGATTCAGACCAGCGCCACAAAACGATTCAGACCAGCGCCACAAAACGATTCAGACCACACTTGTTATGTTCTTTATAACGTAAATTGCCTTAGACTTATATTCGTTGATGGTTCCTCAAAGAGAGGAACCGGAGTGGCTTATATAACTTTGAGAGAAACGTGTGACTGAAAAACTCTCCACCAGAACAATGGGGAGCATTACTCTGGAATGTTCGAAAGAGACCTCTGACTCCCGAGTTGTCATAATATAGACAATGACAGAATCGGAGATCGTAGGCTCCATAATACATCAATAGGTAGTGTTCTACCTATTGTGGATCTAACAACACTAGCAAAATAAGAACAACCCAATAGTTCCACAAATTACTATTTTTAATACTCAATAAAGCTTTCACATAAACAGACACGTTTATTTCTTATTTCAAATCCTTGATCCTTAACAATTTTTAAGTTGTAAGTACGAGACTTCTTTTAATTAATTATTGGTCTGCTTAATTTTGCTAGTGTGGTTTGAACCATATTGCCGTGCTGGTTTGAATAGTATTCAAAAAGAGTGTATTGCCGTGCTGGTTTGAATAGTATTCAAAAAGACTGTATACAGTGATTTTTAAACCTCGAGAGTTCGCCAAGCACAATCTCCAACGAGCCTCGGTCCCGGTGATTAAGAGAACAAGATTAGAATAGGACCATAGTATGGACACCATTAGAGAGTCATAGTAACTAAATTCAATCGATGCAATACTAACCAAGACGACAAAACGGAAAGGGACTGAACTGGGTACTTTGTTTGGGGGATTAAGTGTATTGGTTTGTTTAATGTTGCTAGTGTGGTTTGAATTATTTTGACGGGCTGGTTTGAATACTTTTGAAAAACACTGTATCATTGTATTATAGAGTATTATGGTTATCGAGTATAGTGTAGTGTTGGCTTAAGTTAGTTAGGGTGTATTTACTGGTGAATCAAAGGGGAGGAGGTATGAAGGATAAATTTTTGATTTAAGATTTATTGTGTGGAGGGATTATAGTTGTCTAAGGCGTGAATTTAAGCATCAGTTTTAGAAGAGAAGAGGCACAGACGGTTTTGAAGGTTATCAAATAATGATTAGACTGGAATTGGACAGAAATTTGACAGGGATTGCACTGAGATTTGACAAACTAAACAGTAGAAAATAGACTGGACAGTAGACAGTAGACAGTAGACAGTAGACAGTAGACAGTAGACAGTAGACAGTAGACAGTAGACAGTAGACAGTAGACAATAGACTAGACAATAGACTAGACACTAGACACTAGACACTAGACACTAGACACTAGACACTAGACACTAGACACTAGACACTAGACACTAGAATAGACAACAATGAAACAATTAGACAAACAAGACAGAAACAGACAGTAGCCTAGACAACAATTAGACCATTAGATCATCAGATAAACACAACAGAAATAGACAATAGACTAGACCGTAGGGAACTAACATTCTTGGTAGTAGTATAGAGATATTAGTGGCATTGCATTACAATCGATAAATACCGATTTCTTAGTCACGTGACAAGAATTCTAGCAACTATGCAGAGGGCTATGGTGTTTGGTACCGGGCTATGTAAGTTATTCTGGAGTTATGAGCATCTCGAAGGAGGTGATTATGAGCCTTGGGATGGTTCAAGAGAGTTTCAAGAATTTCAAGAATTTGAAGAGAGTTTCAAAAGAGTTTCAAGAGTGTTTCAAAAGTGTTTCAAGAGTTTCAAAAGTTCCAAGAGTGTTTCAAGAGTGTTTCAGAGCTCTTTCGTTGGTGGTTCAGAAATATGCACGTTTATTTTACGTTGATGGCTTGCATTACGTTGATGTTTCAGATCTTGAGGTGCTTGTTTCAGGTTTATAATTTGAGAGGAGAGGCTGTTTCAGGGTTATACTAGTCTTGTGCCTGCATGGACCCGCGCGTCGATTCATACTACACTTCTTATCCGGAGCACGATATTTCTTGGATGTGTATGGTTATTCCGAAAAGGGAAAGACGTGAAGCGTCTAAAGGATTACCTAATCCGGTCACACAGAGTGAGAAAACCAAGCCCCGTTGCTGTTTGAGGGCATATCACGTGAAGGCGTGCTTGGCAGTAGGGGCCGTGGTGTGGCTAGTGGCCCAACATGCAGGCATTCCCTTCCTTGGACATTAAACATCGATAGATGTCCATAGAAAACGATGGATGTTGATAGATGTTGATAGATGTTGATAGATGTTGATAGACGTCGATAGACGTCGATAGACGATTTCTTGACGTTGATGCAAACGTTGATGCAGACATTGATAAAGTTCAGGGGGTGTGTACGGGTTTATTTTGGGGTTTGAGCGGTGGCGGTGTTTGGTGTACGGATGCGGTGTGCAGATACAATTTTTAAAGTTTAATTAGATACAGAATACAGACTGCAGAATACAATACCGGCAGGGATGTATGGATAAAATACAGGCAGGGAGGTATGGATGTTTTTTTTTCTGGGCGAGTGACTGGTGTAATCACAAAGTGGTGTACTGAGGTTTTCGCGTGCGGCTGGGGTGTACGGATGTGCGCGCGGTCGCGTCTATAGTTATAAGATCTAGACCCAGGCTGCACCAGGCGCGAATCAAGCGTGATTTACACTGTTTTAGGTCTAGACAATAGGCGTAGTTGGCGCACGTGTCATAAGTTATAAATAGACGTGGGGCAAGAGGTGGCGCAGGATTTAGGGGTCAGATGGCTTGAATGCAGTTCCTCTTCCTCTTCCTCCTCCTCCTCTCCCCCTCTTATGTTATTACGTGCAGTCCGGACTAGACTTGAAACTTCCCCTTATTAATCATTAGCCGAACCGAGCATTCTGAAACAGGCAATTGGAGGATGCGGGCCCGTTCGTCCCAGACCCAGTTGAGACAGGGCGCGCCGCGTGTATGCAACGCGCCTTCGAAAGTCGCGCGCCCTATGCAGGTGCAGCGGGCTCCATCCCTCGATTCCCCTTCCCATCCCCTCCATACAGACATACACCGTATCTATAGATACAGACAATCATCTATACATACCTCTATACATACCTCTATACATACTTCTATACATTGCTCTATTATTATAATCAGATAGTATGATACCAGTAGATCCATACTCAGTAACGCACTGGTGAATCCATACATGGTATCATACGTAGTGTCCATATGGTCATTTAGTAGATCCATAGTAGATCCATACATAGTGGACAGAGTAAGTTATAGTGACACACATGGACATAGTGAGCTATAGTATAGGAACAGTAGACAAATAGACAGAATAGACAGAAATACGTTTAGTGGACAGAATAGACAGTATTAGCTTGGTAGACAGAATAGGCAGAAGACAGATACTAGGCAATAGTAGACAAAATTGACAGAAGACAGATGCTAGGCAATAGTAGACAAAATACGCAAAAGACAGATGCTAGGCAATAGTAGACAGAATAGGCAGAAGACAGATACTAGGCTTGGTAGGTATGAGTGACCCTCGTAGTGTATATATAAATTGTCTCGCTAATACCTTATCCTGTCCATGACCTCCTGTCCATTACCCACAGCAGTACAGCACTACAGCAGTACAGCACTACAGCAGTACAGCACTACAGCAGTACAGCACTACAGCACTACAGCACTACAGCACTACAGCACTACAGCACTACAGCACTACAGCACTACAGCACTACAGCACTACAGCACTACAATACTACAGCACTACAGCACTACGATACTACAATACTACAGCACTACAATACTACAGCAGTATGGATACGAATCCGGATACAGGGCCAACGCGCGCATTGTTTGCCGGATCGCCATTTCTGCAGCGTCGCTCGCAGGTGCCTGAGAGCCCGTTTCTTTTTTTTGTTTTTTTTTTTTGCCCATTATTATTATTTTTTTTTTTCCTCCATTTTTTTATTTTTGAGGCTCTTGGCTCCATTATTCATTTTTTTTCTTTTGTCTGCTACATTTCCTCCCGGGGCCCATTTTTACCGCCTCCTCTAAATATATCTCCAACCCCCCCCTATTCTTTTCCTCCCATTCTTTTCCGTCCCATTCTTTTCCACTCTTTCTTTTAGAGGCGGCGTATCCTCGTTTCATTTCTTGTTACTTTCGTTACGACTATTTCCAGAGGCAAATCCATTAGCCTATTTTCATTCCACATTCTACTTCGATACACCCGTACCAAGACCAACACACCAACACACCAAGACCAACACACCAACACACCAACACACCACTTCAAAACGTCAACACACACCAATTCAAAACACCAAAAACACCAATAACATCAGCACACCAACTTGGCGTTCCCATACAAACACCAATATACCAATATACCAATATATAACGTGTTTTTGTTTACTCCAGCTCACGTTACTTTGCCATTTTATTGTTAGTTAGTTAGTTAGTTAGTTAGTTAGTTGTGTTGCCAGTTGACCAGTTATCCAGTTATCCAGCTATCCAGTTATCCAGTTATCCAGTTATCCAGTTATCCAGCTATCCAGTTATCCAGGTAGTCAGCTGTGTTTGCCAGTTATCCAGTTATCCAGTTATCCAGTTGTGTTTGCCAGTTATCTAGTTGTGTTGCCAGTTATCCAGTTAGTCAGTTGTGCTTGCAGTTATCTAGTTGTGTTCACCACCGTCATCCTTGAACTTTCGAATACCCCGAAGGTTGTTGATCTGACACTTGCAATTCTTGTGTGATCTGAACCTGATCTACTTTCACTCAGGCCACTTTCCAGTCTATTGATCAGTCTTTCTGGTTATTTGCCTTGCCTGATACTTATTTTCTTGGTGCCTATTGACGTCCAGTTTGATTTGTTTGCATAATAATGTTGCCCATTATACCCTTTCTCTTCCTTGCCAGCTCATTGGCAGCTGACTCGCTCGGCTGTTTTTCATCCGTCGACACAAACAACGCCAAAGGTTTCCAGACCTACGGCTCCCAAAGCAGCTGTAGTGCAGCCTGTGGCCCCGATTATCCCTACGTGGCCATGCGAAATGGTGCCTACTGCTTCTGTCTCACTTCCATGCCTTCGCTGAACCAGGTGGCTGATTCCCAGTGTAACGTCCGGTGTAATGGTTACGGAGCCGTCAACTGCGGTGGTAGTTCCGTGTTCACGGTGTTCACAGGCCAGGGCCAGGATTCGAGTTCCGGCTCCAACTCGGACGCCAACTCGGGCTCCATCGCCGCCTCGTCGCTGGATTCCACCGATTCCCCCGCTGCGTCTCGTGCCACTCAGGCCTCATCCAAACCATCGCTGAATTCCTCCCCCTCCATTTCTGATGTCGCACCCAGTTCCATCACTTCAGTGTCCACCGCATCCGGCACGGACGACAGCTCTATGGAGTCTGTTAAGTACCGTACGGTGACGCAAACGTCGGGGTCGGACTCCACGGCCACGTCGTCTTCCAGTCTGAGTCCACAAGAACAAAAGAAACTGAGCAGCATTGGCCCCATTGTGGGAGGCGTCGTTGGCGGAGTGGCCGGAGCCCTAATATTGGGGTTTGCAGCATTCTTCTTGATTCGTCGTCATAACGGCAAAGACGAAGACGACGAGGAGGAGTTCTACAAGAAGGGCACCTCAGGAGGAACGCTCAACCGCGGAGTCTCCAGCAAGTCGCAGAAGTTCAACTCTGTGTTCGACATGCCCATGTCTAATCCTTTCGTACATCCCTCGGATGAGTTTGCAGAGAAACGGGCCAGCGCGAGCGCTGGAGACGAGCTCTCGGACCCACGGCTCAATCCGGCCATGATGGGACGGCGCCGGCTTTCGGAGGGCTCTTTGGCAGACGAGGCAGACTATTCTCGCAAGATTCTAGGTGTGGCCAACCCATAACCAAAGCCTTTTGCATCATCCAAACGTCAAACGTCAAACGTCAAACGTCAAACGTCAAACGTCAAACCTACCCCCCGCCCCCCAAAGCCCCTGCACTCCATACATTCCCCAGTATACGTCATAACTAATGATCTTCATTATCTTCATTATCTTCGTGTATACGTACTGGAGAATATGGTACATCTATGCACTTTCATGAACACAATCCACATATCAAACCAAGGTAATACAGTAGCAGTAGTATAGGCTAATGTAGTCCATACCCATATTATATAGTACGTAGCCAACTCTGGATGTATAATGTCTAGCCAGAATCAGTTATATGAACTCTGGAAGTACTTAACAAATATGAATGTCACTGGATCCCGTAGAGAAGTAACAATTGTTGACATAGCTGGAATTGACTAACAACTGAAATTTAACAACTGAAAACTAACAACTGAAAACTGGCATAGTCTCCATTACAAGCACAAATATTTCTGCAAGTCTCTCCGTCTCGTCTGACCTGTCTTTTGTCAGTCTTGTCAGTCTTTTATCAGTCCTTTCAGTCTTCTGTCAGTCTTCTGTCAGTCTTCTGTCAGTCTTCTGTCAGTCTTCTGTCAGTCTTGTCAGTCTTGTCGAGAGTCCATGTTATCTCATATCTTCAGTATCTGTTAGACTTGGAATTTACTTGATTGAATACACGATTCCTAGAAGCACCAGTTTCCTAGAAGCACGACTTTCCTATAATGCAACAAGGTGACTTTCCTATGATGCAACAAGGTGACTATAGTCATGATGCAACAAGGTGACTTATCGTCCCTTCAGATATGTATAAAAGGGACAAGAGCCCAGCTTTGAGAAGAAACAAGTCCATTACCTAAACTCTGATATTTATATATATTTATAGTGTAATACAGTGTATTTCATAACTATTTAAACCAGTGCAACAAGGTGGTTCAAAGTAGCGCGATAAAATGTTTCGGACCATACCTTTATGACCAGACAGAGAATGGGTTCAAACCACACTAGCAAAATTAAAACAAACCAATAAACAAACCAATAAACAAACCAATAAACAAACCAATAAACAAACCAATAAACAAACCAATAAACAAACCAATAAACACTACTATAATCCCCAAAACAAGGAAATCCCCCCAATCAAGGAAAACCAGTTCAGTTCCGTCCGGTTTGACCCTTTGATTGGTACTGCAAGACACTCTCAAATGTAGAACATATAAGGCAATCCCCCAATATTTTTCAGAATATTGAATTCTAATGAAAGTTGGTGTTTGAACCATTATGCTATTTGGTTTGAAAGGATATGAGAAGGGGTACGAATTTTTTTTTTTTTGAACTATTGGTTTATTTGATTTTGTTAGTGTGGTTTGAATCGTTTTATCACACTGATTTGAATCGTTTTAAAAAACACTGTATAGATGTCCCTATATTAGCTAAGAATATTCATGAAATATTCATAACGCTGTTCGGGTGAGTTCCTACTAAAGGTAGCCGTTCAGAATACCTGATTCGTTAGGTCATCATTAGGTCATCATTAGGTCATCATTAGGTCATCATTAGGTCATCATTAGTGTTAGATCCACAATAGGCAGAGCCCTGCGTATGAAGGTAATATTTAGACTCTCAGTCCGAATCTTGTTGCAATGGTGGTATGGCGTTTGGCCATCAGAGCACTTCGTATAGATGGCCCCCTTTCGAATATTCCACAATGATCCCTACCATTGTTCGGGCGGAGAGTTTTTCGGTTCCTCTCTTTGAGGAACCATCAACGAATATAAGAGTTTAGACATAAATGTATTGAAAGAACATAACAATACTACTCTATACTCCTACTACTACTACTACTACTACTACTACTACTACTACTACTACTACTACTACTACTACTACTACTACTCTATACTACCATTCCATAATACTCTATACTACCATTCCATAATACTCTATACTACTCTATACTGGTATTCCATAGTACTACTCTATGCTACTCTACACTGGTACTTTATACTACTATATACTACTCTAAACTACTACTCTATGCGAGTACTCTATACTAGTTCTACTCTATACTACTCTATATTAGTAATACTACTACTCTACACTAGTAGCACTAGTACTCTATACTGGTACTACTACTACTCTATCTTACCACTACTCTATCGTACCACTACTCTATCGTACCACTACTCTATCGTACCACTACTCTATACTAGTATTTCTACTACTATGTACTAGTACTCTATACTACTAGTACTCTATCTTACTACTACTCTATACAAGTATTACAATTACTCTATACTAGTACAACTACTCCATACTAGTAGTACTATTTCGAAAGATGTCAGTTGGAGGGCCACAATTCGCCTTGAGCTGGGTTTAGAATCAGTGTCTTTCATCAGGTAAATAACTCTATACTTTCAATGTAGTCAAGTCTGATCTATCCCAGTTTTTTCTCGTCCATTCTTTTCTAGTCCATTCTTTTCTAGTCCATTCTTTTCTAGTCCAGTCTTTTCTAGTCCAGTCCTTTCTAGTCTAGTAATGTTCCAATTTACTCCAGTCTTTTCTAGTCTAGTAATTTTCCAATTTACTCCAGTGTTTTTCTAGTCCAGTAATTTTCCAATCTAGTTTGATCTAGAAGTTTCCACGGTTGAAGCTTGTTCTAGAAAGGAGTCTCTATAATGGCTGTAAAAAGGACAGGTGGAAATTCTTACACTACTACTCTATACTAGTACTACTACTCTATACTAGTACTACTACTCTATACTAGTACTACTACTCTATATTACTACTACTACTACTCTATACTACTACTACTACTCTATACTACTACTACTACTCTATACTACTACTACTACTCTATACTACTACTACTACTACTCTATACTACTACTACTACTCTATACTACTACTCTATATTAGTACTACTACTACTCTATATTAGTACTACTACTACTCTATACTAGTACTACTACTCTATACTACTACTACTACTACTACTCTATACTACTACTACTACTACTCTATACTACTACTACTACTCTATACCCGTTGGTATGTTCTCTAATACGTTTAAGCGTAAAATCTTGTATTCGTGGATGGTTCCTCAAAGAGGAGTCTGACAGGTTCTTCTAGGATTTCGAAGAGAGAAAGTGGCCTTGAAACAGTCTCCATCAGAACAATAGTAAGTATCGTTCTTTCATGTTCGAAAATGGCCTCCGAGTCACGCGGAAGAGATATCATGACGGCCAAATGCCGTATCACCATTGTAACAATATTCGGACTGAGAGGCTTCATAATACTTTCATACCCCCGCGGGCCCTGCCTATGGAGCATCTAATAATAATAGTAGTAGTAGTAGTAGTCAGTAGTCAGTAGTAATAGTAGTAGTAGTAATAGTAATAGTAGTAGTAATAGTAGTAATAGTAGTAGTAGTAGTAGTAATAGTAGTAGTAGTAGTAGTAGTAGTAGTAGTAGTAGTAGTAGTAGTAGTAGTAGTAGTAGTAGTAGTAGTAGTAGTAGTAGTAGTATAGTATGGTAAGTTATAGGATAGTAAATTATACTAGTGTAGTACAGTATGATATTATAGAGCAGCAGAGTAGTGCAGTACAGTACAGTACAGTACAGTACAGTGTTTTTCAAAACTATTCGAACCAGGTGACAAAATGTTTGGAACCAGAACTAACAAATTTAAACAAACTAATAACTCAAAAAGGTTCGTACCCCTTCACACAGTCTTTCAAACCAAATACCATAATGTTTCAAACACCAACTTTCATTAGAATTCAAAATTCTAAATTCTTAAATATGGAGGCTAGTTTGAAAACTTTTGAAAAAACAGTGTAGTTGTAGTAGTACAGTGCTTTTCAAAACTATGCAAACCAAAGCAATAAACTGTTTCGAGCCACACCGGCAAAACCCAACCACCCAGTAATTCTGAAACTTTGTTACCCCTTCTGCACAGTCTTTTAAACCAAATGGCGGAATATTTCACATCAATTTTCTTTCATTGAATAATTCAATATTCTGAAATCTGGAATCTGGAGCTTGGTTTGAATGTTTCTGAAAAACACTGAAGTATAGTAAGCCATTGTATTGTCAGTTATAGTCAGTAGTAAGTTATACTAATGTAAGTTATAGTCAATAGTAGTCAGTAGTCAGTAGTAGTGGTATAGTATAGTAATGTAGTTAGTCATAGTATTGTAAGTGAAAGATATCAATTCATACACTCTAGCAATTTGCTTCTATGTATATATATATATATATCATGATAGTATGGAACTAGTGGTTTGAACAATAAGTCTCAATGGTGGGGGGGTCTCTGTTCTTATATGTTGTGGTGCGCGGATGGCTGTAAAAATCAGAGAGTGGTGGCAAATGAGGGGTTGTTGCGAACAAAGAATATAAATAGAGCCCCTATCCCCTCGAAAAAGGTTTTCTCTCACCACCAATAGAAATTCATACCAGTTCATGTTCCGTTCCGGTTTGACCTTTGATTGCACAAACAACACTACCCTCTTGAATGTAGTATACAGTGTTTTTCAAAACTGTTCAAATCAGTGCAACAAAATGTTTCAAACTAATGCAACAAAATGTTTCGAACCAAATAGACAGAATGGTTCAAACCAACGCAGCAAAACGTTTCAAACAAATAATTCAAAAAAGTTTCCTACATCCCCCTAACAAGTTGTTGGATACAAGATTACAAGGAAAACCCAGTTTATGTTCCTTTCCTTTCCTTTCTGTTTTGACCCTTGATTGTCAAAGACAGTACATATGAGGCAATCCTACAGATTCAAGATTTCAGAATATTGAATTTTAATGAAATTCGTGTGAAATTTTATGTCATTTGGTTTGAAAGACTATGCGAAGGAGTACGAAACTTTTTAAATTATTGGTTTGATTAATTTTGTTAGTGCGGTTTGAATCGTTTTGCCGTGCTGGTATGAACCATTTGATTTATTGGTTCGAACCATTTTGTTGGGCTGGTTTGAATAATTTTGAAAAACACTGTATACATATGTGGCAATCTTCCAAATTTAAAATTAAGGTTTCGGAATATTGAACTCTTATGAAGGTTGGTGTGAAACATTATGCCATTTGCTATTTGAATTGAAAGACTGTGCAAAGGGGTACGACACGTTTTGAATTATTGGTTTGTCTATTTTGGCCACTTCTGGTTCCAAACATTTTGTCGTGTTGATTTGAATAGTTTTGGAAAACACTGAAGAGTGGGTTAGTATAGACTAGAGGGGAGTAGAGATTGGAGTATTGGTTAGTATAGAATAGAGTATGGGTTAGTAGAGTGGGGTGGTATTCTGGTGTACAGGTGCACCGTCCAAAGATTAAGCAGTGTAAGTTATAGTAGTGTAAGTTATAGTAGTGTAAATTATAGTGGTGTAAATTATAGTGGTGTAAGTTATAGTGGTGTAAGTTATAGTAGTGTAAATTATAGTGTAAATTATAGTAGTGTAAATTATAGTGTAAATTGTAGTAGTGTAAGTTGTAGTAGTGTAGTACGGTAGAGTGGCTAGACCCATGGCCCAATTTTAACTCCAAAATTTAAACCCGTGCACCACGGTAAATGCCTACGTTACATTCATATCGGTATATCCTTCTTTTATGGACTTGGATGAATTTTTTGGTTGGTCTGACTTACTTGGTTATCCCTATATTACTGGACTTGCCATTACAGAGTGAGATGAATGTATATATGATGGAGCGTATTCCGATATATAAGCACGTTTTTCCGGCATATATCCTTCAATATCCTGCACACAGTCAATTTGAGTGGTTCGCGGGGCGCGCTTTAAAGTCTCCGTTCCCTCTCTTCCTTGCCACTACAATGAAGACCGTACCGTCCTTCGAGAAAAGCCTCCATGAGTCGTTCCTATCCACATACCAGACGCTTCTGGAGCTCAAGAACAATAGAGACGCATACATTAGCTCCAAACAGGTGTACTCCATCTATGACCGTTTTTTGCGCGATCTCCATGAGCTCAGCATCGTTCGGAAGGATGAGGAACTTAAGGGTATGACTTTAAACTTGCCCAATGGCGTGGATTCATTGGTGGATGATGTATGGCAACTTCTTTCACTTTCTTTTATGACTTGTGGCCTTACAAAGTTTGCTCCGGCCACTTACTCTTCGTTGTCCACGGTGTATAAGCTCTTGACGCACTTGAAAGAGTGTAAGGTGTATTCGGCAGAAGATTTGAATCCGATTAAGGCTCGGCTTGAAGAAATCCTGCAAATTATAGCCAAGCTGGATGAAGAAAATACCCAAGATGATGAAATTGAGGACGGCACGCTTAATCATCGGAGAGAAGAAACCCTTCTTTTGCGTAATAAATTGGCCAAGTGTTTACGTGTATACAAAGAGCTTGAGGATACATTCCAGAAAATCCCCGCAGACTTGGAGTCCATCTATTTGCAGTTGATTGACGTCCGCAAGAGTCTCTTCAACTACTTGACTATTGATGCAAAGAACTACGACATGCAGGAGAAGATCAGCGAGATCAAGGCCGTTTTAAAGCAAATCGGGAAAGAAAGGGACTCCGCTGGTACTTTTGTCACCGTGCAGGGTACAGAAGACCAATCTGAAAGCGCCCAGATGGTGCTTAATGGTCTTCTTGATGACTGCAACAACCTCGTCAACGACCTTGATATCCAGCAAGATAACGGCATCTCCAGCCAGTTTGAAACATTATCTTTGGAAGACGAACAGCAAAGTGAAATCATCTCCTGCTTTAAAAAACTCTACACAGACTTGATCACCATCAAACAAACATTGGAAAACCTCTTGATCACTCGAAGATGGACTTTGCGTGAAACTGACTTATACACGTACCAGAAATCTCTCAAGAACATCGATGATAAACGCATGGAGCTCAACAAGCTCATTGACCTGCGCAAAGGCGACGGCCGGCGCATGAAAAAAATCCAGCTTTTGGTGTTGTACCTCTTAAGACGGAACTACGCCTCCATCTACAAGCTTTTGGAGAGTTCGGAGCCGGTTTCCGAATCTTTGCAGCCCATACACAACCAATTGACCACAGTTAGACGGTGTCTTTTGGAGATCAAGCGTGTGGACGGCCTCAACAACTTACGGGAATTATTCCCATTCCAATTCAAATTGGCCTCGCTTGATAACCTAAGGCATGACGGAAAGTTCATTGTTAACAACCAGGTGCCGGAAGGCCAAGGCACGCTTAATGCGCTTTTGGCAGAGTGTTTTGATATTGTGTACGAGTTGAAGATCGAGTTGGAGGAGAAGGAGGAGAACGACGAGGTGCAGGGATCCGATAATGTCCGCAAACTCGATGATGAAATCACCGATGAAGACGATAAGGAATCGGACGATGAGGTGGAGCTCAAGCGGAACCGGTACGCAGGTTTTAACGAGGCCGATTACGATGTGGGAAGTGAAAGTGCCAGCGACTTTTCCAACGCTAGCGACTCTGAATTCGAGAGCAACGATTACTATTAAACAGAACAGAACAGAACAGAACAGAACAGAACAGAACCAAGGATCAAGTCAGCGAATCAGAATCAATCTAGAGATTCAGATTGAAGATTAAATCAGAGAACAATAATGCAATCCAGAGGCATACGATCAATACCAAGGAATTGAAAGCGGAATTCAAAGTGAATGTCATGGGAGAACCCGACAAACGATACCGATTGATTTGTCCATGTCACACAGGATACCAATAAATACCTACCGATGAATAAAATGACCAATCAACGAATCAATCTCATGGCCAAGAGGAAGTTCAAACTGGTCTCTCAGAAAATAGTTTCTGTTCCATCTCTGATATCCACTAAGGCTTATCAGGAATGGTCTCAGAGTACTAGAACGGGGAAGTGCATGCATACTGTAAAACCATAGTAAATGTAAAACAAAAAAATATCTTCCGCTTTGCCATGCTTTTACACCCAGATTGTCTGGTGAAGAAGCTGAATGGCTGATTAGTTGGCTAGGGTGTATCACGTGCCAGTTTTTTTTGATCAGGTGACTACTCACATGACCATAGTACCTGCATGTCTCCTGCACACAAAGATCCTCGCGAGATCCTGCACCTGTGTATCAGCTTGAGTTTCACATCGCAAATCACACTTTTCCGCCTATTCTTCCTTCCTTCCCACCACTTCTATATCCGGCACCACTTCTCTAGCAGCCTCATTATACTGCAAAAACCATGCCTCAACTTGCTGTAGCCCCTGTCCTCGGCTCGGCTTCCAAAAAACGCCCTCTTGATGAAGATGTGCCGCCAGCGGCAAATATCCCCCAAAAACACCATTTCCCCTCCACAAACCCCGGCCAAAAACACCATTTCCAACACATGAACAGCACTCAAAAACATCATAATCATCCTTCAAATTTTAGTCAATCTAATGCCGCAAACCGACGCTTCAAACGTACGAAAAACCCCTGCATTGCCGGCCAGAAGTTGCCCGTCAACCGTCTAGTGGAGGTTCTAGACCATAAATCGCTTCAGGACCTTTTCCAGGCTGTCATTTCGCATCATCCTCAAATAGCACACACGGTGGCGGAACTTGCCCCTCGTCCCGGGGTGTCGCAGTCGGTGGAGCTAATAAAGGTCAAGGCTAATGCTATTCGACAGGCGTTGCCGTATAAATGTGAGACCGAAAGCGACTATTCGTATATTCGGGTCAAACCTTATTTGACAGAGTTCTTGCACTGTATCTCGGACTTTGTGCTTGACTTGCTTCCGCCGGTAGGAACCACGCTCCACGACCTGTGTGTCGTGATCAACGTCATCACCCATATGCTCCATGAACTCCCGCAGTTCAGGAATAAGGAGTTCCAGTATACACATGCCATGGCATACGAGCAAATCGCGCATTCCTGGCTTATTTTGTTGCAACATCGGGACGAACCAGAGGACGACCCTACACAGGCCAACATAGACCACAATATGGAGTTTGCCAAAGTGGCTGATGAGTTGGCGTTGCTAGAGCTGCTCGAGTCTCATGATGAGCGGTCGCTGGGCAAGTTTGCCACGGTGGTGGAATATGTGCGGACCAAAATGGAGGATATTGCCCAGATGACGCAGGCGCAGAACTCCCTGGGCTCCATTTTCTCCGACCTCATCACCGTGGACTACTCAAACTATTCCATCTCCGCCCGCACTTCCCATTAGTGGGCCTAGTGCAGCGATTTATGCAAGAAAAGGCCGTGTTCCACTGAATCACGTGCCTCGCACCTACTACTTTTGTTTTTGTGTTTTATTCATACAATTCACTACACTACATTACACTACACTATACGAAAATGGATGGACAAATGAGCCGGACATTTTCCCGGGCATGCATTTTATGGCTTTCATCTTTAATGGGCACTAGAACCATTAGCGTTGAAGACTTGGCGCTGCTTGAGTTTGTGATCAATGTGTTTGCGGAGTTGACTCCGGGAAACGAGCTTCAAAGCTTTGATTGTGACTTGCCATCTGTTTCTGTTATCAGTACCGGTGGAGTGAAATCGGGCAACGGTATACTTTCGGAATCTCTGGATAGTGAAGAGTTATCGGAAGAAAGCCCCGATTCTCCGGAGAATTGCGCGGTGAAGGTGGTCAAAAGCCCCGACTTGAAAGGTCTTCAGATTTACCGAGTCAGTGAAAAACTATACGAGCAGAGTTTGCGGTTGAAGAAAGTGATGTTCTTTCATATTCTGCAAGGCCGTGCACGGGGCACCAAGTCGTTGGTTCTACAGAGGCTTGCGACCATCCGTCGAGTGGTGAATTTGGAAAGACTAGCTCTTTTCCAAGAAGCCGAACAGATGGAGTTGGTGCTTGAGTTTTTGTTTCGGAGTCTAACGCAAATCAAATGGGGCAGCGACGTGGCCACGCAACGGTTTGAAAGCTTACATGAATATTCTAAAGAGGTGATTCGGTACTACATAGACGTGAAGATCCGCGAGAGTTATCGCGAAGATTTCCATTTGGTTCAAATCGAGGAGATGAAGCGTCTTATGCGCATGCAGATGATACACGAGCAGAAGAAGATGCATGATGAGATGCAGGCGGGCGAAGAGCTTATTTTGGAGGTTACACAGAAGAACGAGCGGCTTTGCTCGTATTTTGACCAAGTGGCCGGCAAGAGTATAGAGAAGGAGGCGCGGCTTTTGCGGTGGGATTTGGCATTGGCCATGCGAGCCTTAGCAGGAGAGGCGCGGTCTGAGCACTAAAGGAAGGAGGAGAAAGTGGTGCAGTCTGGAGCAGATTCTGAAGACAGAAGTGTGCCGAGTCGGTGGAGCATTTGTTGAAGACGAGAACTTATGCTGAGTCGGTGGAGCATCTGTTGAAGAAGAAAACTTCTGAGAAGTCTTAGCAATGGCTTCAAGACCAGCCACTTTTTGCTCCCAAGCTAAATATCCTAATTACTATAAATATAGCTGTCTATCAGGAGTTCCCTCTTACACTATACACTACACTACACTACACACTACACTACACTACACACTATACACTATACTACAATTCGACATACTACTACACTACACTACACACTATACACTATACTACAATTCGACATACTACTACACTACACATTATAAACTATACTACAATTCGACATACTACTACACGGCTATACTTTGAGCTGGAACTAGGCCAATACAAGATCGTAAGGACCATTTAAAGTTATTAAGTTAAGGTCTGAGTAACCTGGACCTGAGGTCTATTCAAGTAGTATAATAGTACTCACTTGAAACCTCTACCCCAACCAAGTAATCAATAAGTAAGCAATCAGTAATCAATGAACATGGTAGAGTAGTAGTAATCAGTAACTGTGATTGAAGTAAGAACTAAGTACTGAGTAATAGTAGTAGTGCAGTAAGGTAGTAGAAATGGGGTGGTAGGTAGTCTTATAGTGATATAGAGTATAATAATATTAGACGAGTAGAAATACTATAGTATGTGGTGGTACGAACAGAATACAGACTATACACATAGTAGCGGTAGTAGAGGAGTAGTAGAGTAGTAGAGTAGTAGAGTAGTAGAGTAGTAGAGTAGTAGAGTAGTAGAGTAGTAGAGTAGTAGAGTAGTAGAGTAGTAGTATAGTGGTATAGTAGTAGTAGTCAGTAATTAGTGGGTACTAGCGGTAGTAGTAGTAGAGTAGTAGTAGTAGTGGCAGTAATAGTAGTAGTAGTAGTAGTAGTAGAGTAGTAGTACAGTAGTAGAGTAGTACAGTAGCTCCTAGATTCGGTTAAGTCAGGTACTCTGGGTAGTAGTAGTATAATGTGACAGAGGGTGACCTTGTTAATTATCAGACTTGTATTTATTGAGTGTGACCTAGGGCTAATCCGTGTTATCCTCAATTGTTCTGAGAGAACTCCTGACCTCACAAGCGTGGGTGGCGGCCCCTCCTTTTATGTTGGAGTGGGCATGCCTCCTTGTAACAATGTGACTTAAGCGCTGTGCGTGAATCCCGCAAGCTCAGCCTTTGTGCTAACACATGTACGTAATATACTCACGCGTTAACAGACCTAGTCAACGGTTTTTGGTAGGCACTTGGTTTTTTCAAAAATCACCATAGCCTCAAATTGAACAGACTTCCATACTGTATTGTTTAATTTCTTTTTTTGTGTGACATACTAATAGAGGATTAACTATGAGTACTACCCCAAAATAGTATGTAATAGCTTGACCGGAATTGCTTGGCCGGAATTGATGGCCGCGGCCGGAATTGCCCAGCTACAGGACGTACAAAAGTCCACCAAGCAAAACTTTTTTAAATAAAAAAAAATTAGCATTGTGATGTCCGGAATCGCAGGATTCCAACAAACCAAGTTTCATCAAAATCACTTGGAAAAAAGGGTAGTTTGCATTGGGGGCCTTTTTTTGTGCTGGGTATCCTGGTGTACGGGTGTTTCGTGGGTTTCGGTGTTTTGGTGTTTGGGTGTTTCGTGGGTTTCGGTGTTTGGGTGTTTGGGTGTTTCGTGAGGTTTTCGCAACCCCCGGTTTAATCCCCGGTCATCCTATAAATCAACCGTACTTAAATGCCATCTACCGTTAACCAATCCCACATCAACATCAAGATCCACCAAATTAACCATTACACTAATTAAAGACTGTATATAGGCTGGCCTAGTCTAAAATTTAGACTATAAGTATTAGCATAGGAGAGAAAAAAAAAATTGTGGGACGTACAGTAATAGATTGTTTCACAGTTTCAGGGAGTAGAGTGCATAGTAAGACATAAATGAATCCACCACTTTTTTTTTTACTATGTTTTTTTTACTACGGTTTTTTTTTTTATTTTTATTTTTATTTTTTTTTTAATTCCCTTTAAATTGTTTCATATTAACCTAGATTTATTGTGGAATTCCTATTGAACGTTTTCTACCAAGTTCTCTATTTTGCTCGTTTATGATTCCTGTTCCTCAGAAAAAGGCACCTAGTGCGATTTCAACATGTACAGTGTTTTTCAAAATTATTCAAACCAGCCTCCAGATTTAAGAGTTCAGAATATTGAATTTTAATGAAAGTTGGTGTGAAGCATAACGCCATTTGGTTTGAAAGACTCTGTGAAGGGGTACGAAACTTTTTTAAATCACTGGTTTGTGTATTTTTGCTAGTTATGGTTCGAAACATTTTGCCTCCTAGTTTGAATAGTTTTGAAAAACACTGTACAGTCTTTTTGAATACTATTCTGTTAACCCCTTCAAACCAGTGCACCAATATGGTTCAAACCAGACTAGCAAAATTAAGCAGACCAATACAGTGTTTTTCGATAGTATTCAAACCAGGTTTCAATTGAAAGATTTAGGAGAAGCCCAGTATTTTCTCGGCTAAACAACATGGGTGGGAAATGGTGGTACTAGACTTCATTCAGAAGTTCATACTAATACTCAATTATCAAGCTCTGTGCTCGCCAGTTGACGGTATTCATTTACCAGCTGACCTAAAAGTGCTCGAGAGATATTCAGAGCCTGAAGTAAATCTTGTTGGGCAGAAACCTCGAGACTTTTGTGTGCTCCTTTGGGAACGAATTGATACTGGCAGCCATGAAGGGACTTCATTACTCAATATCGACCTAACATATGACCACATTTGTCAGTTGACGTCAAACGTCAAGCTAGGGCTAATTCTGATGTTAGCTTACCTTTGAAACCAATGACTGAAGTCAATAAATCCTAAGGATATACCATAGTATACGGCGCTTGCCAGTTCTGTGGAAATTGTTATTGCAAACACAATGGTTGAAGCTCATTACTCCATTACTGAACTAGTTGTACTCAAATTACTGAGTCACTATGGATTGAGAACTTGGTGAAGGAAGTTGAACCAAATTACCAGGTTGAGTACCATGGGTAATTAAACCACAACCATAACGATCGAGTTCGAAGGATATAAGCACATCATAGTCAGAGCTGATCTCATGACACAAAGAATCGTGACTCATCAAATGATTGTCCTATTTTATTAATGCTGAAATTAACTATAGATGCATTGATGAAATATCTCGTGAGAAATACCTACCGAGTTACGAAGGTTAAAGATATTGGAGTCAACCTTCAGAGGGAGTGTTGAGAAATAGGAGGGTGGTTTGAATCATACTGCCGCACTAGTTTGAATAGTTTTGAAAAACACTGTAATTAAAAAAGTTTCGTACTTACTACTTAACAATTGTTAAGTAGTAAGGATTTGAAATAAACTGTTTATGTGCAATCTTTATTAAGTATTAAAAACAGTAATTTGTCGAACTATTGATTTGTTTAATATTGCTAGTGTGATTTGAATATTTGGCCGCACTTGTTAGATCCACCATAAGTAGTGCCCTGCCTATGGTAAGGCATTATGAAGCCTCTCAGTCCGAATATTGTTGCAATGGTGATACGGCGTTTGGCCCTCAGAGCACTTCGTGAATCGATGTCCCCCTTTCGAATATTCCAGAACAATCCTTACCATTGTTCTGGTGGAGAGTTTTTCGGTTCCACGTTTCTTGTTAGTTTTCAGACCTATATTTATTAAGCGTGTCCTAGGGCTAATTCGTGTTATCCTCAATTGTTCTGAGAACTCCTAACCTCACAAGCGTGAGTGGCGGCCCCTCCTTTTATATTGGAATGGGCATGTCTCCTTGAAACATTGCGACTTAAGCGCTGTGCGTAAATCCCGCAAGCTCAGCCTTTGTGCTAACACATGTACGTAATATACTCACGCGTTAACATTTCTCTCAAAGGTATATAAGCCACCCCGGTTCCTCTCTTTGAGGAACCATCAATGAATATAAGAGTTTAGGCATAAATGTATTGAAAGAACATAACAGCACTGGTTTCAATAGTTTTGAAAGTCACTGTACTTTAATTTAAGATGGCAAAAAAAAAGAAAAAAAAAGAAAACTAAAATTGATACTTGTATTGTTGGACATGGAATCTACTCCACTGAGTACAGTAGTTATACAGTCACGCATAGGGCTTAAGTTGACTGAACCCCAATTTCAGTTGATGGCCAACGGTCATGGGCCAACTGAGAATATAAATGGGGCAACGTTGCCTAGAGTTTGAAAATGAAGAGCTGGTAAGATTAGACTCGGCAACGTTTACAGAGCCCTTACATTGTTACGAGGGAGATGGCGGTTTGGAATTGAACCAGTGTATCGGCTACATTCCAAAAGAGTATGAATGAAGGTTTCCAATACCTTCCACAGGAAAGTATTTAAGTCTCCCAAAGGACGAACGGTCTTCAAAAAGAGATAAGGGAGAATGGTATAAGGGAGAATGGTATAAGGGAGAATGGTATAATAGAGAACGGTACAGTGTTTTTCAAAAATATTCGAACCAAGTAGGCAAAATGGTTCAAACCAGTAATTTAAGAAAATCCGTACCCCTTCGCATATCCTTTCAAACCAAATGTCGTAATGTTTCACATCAACTTTCATACATTGAAGATTTCATATTCTTTTGAACCCTGAAACTTGGGGGGTTACCTCATATGTACTGCTACATTTGATTTGGGAGTCTTGAAGTACCAAACAAGGGGTCAAAACGGGGACGGAACATGAACTCGTTTTCCTTGTTATCCTGTACAGTGTTTTCCAAAACCATTCAAACCAGGACGGCAAAATGTTTGGAACCAGAACTAGCAAAAAACAAACAAGCCAATAATTCAAAAAGTCTCTGACCCCTCCTCACAGTCTTTCAAATCAAATGACATAATGTTTGAAATACCAACTTTCAATAGAATTCAATATTCTGAATTCTTAAATTTGGAGACTGGTATGAATAGTTTTGAAAAACACTGTATCCAACAACTTTGTTAGGGATGTACGAAACAAATTTTGAATCATTTGTTTGAAGCATTTTGTCTTTTTGGTTCAAAACATTTTGTCGCACTGATTTGAATGGTTTTGAAAAACACTGTATAAGGGAGTATGGTATATGAGAGTATGGTATAAGGGAGTATGGTGGGTGCGGCTTGTGAGTGTTCCCCACTTAAATTGTGGTTGGTGCAGAATTGTGGGGGGACATTCATAGGGGAACGTTTTGTTGGGGAGTATGGGGGAGTATGTGGGGGATTATAGGGGATTATATGGGGGAGTATGTGGGGGATCATGAAATGCCATAATCCGATGATGTTATTTTTATGACAATTGTTTTTGTGTGTGGAGGAGTTGTGAATGACATTATGGGGGAGTGTGTGGGGGTGAAGTGGCCTCATGTCCTCCACCTTTAGTGGGGTCTGAGAACATAGTGGATCTATTGTTCTTGGGATCACACATTGTTTTGTAGGTCATATGATGGAATTATTTGGGGTACGTGGAAATTATTTGGGGTACGTGGAAATTATTTGGGGTACGTGGAAATTATTTGGGGTACGTGGAAATTATTTGGGGTACGTGGAAATTATTTGGGGTACGTGGAAATTATTTGGGGTACGTGGAAATTATTTGGGGTACGTGGAAATTATTTGGGGTACGTGGAAATTATTTGGGGTACGTGGAAATTATTTGGGGTACGTGGAAATTATTTGGGGTACGTGGAAATTATTTGGGGTACGTGGAAATTATTTGGGGTACGTGGAAATTATTTGGGGTACGTGGAAATTATTTGGGGTACGTGGAAATTATTTGGGGTACGTGGAAATTATTTGGGGTACGTGGAAATTATTTGGGGTACGTGGAAATTATTTGGGGTACGTGGAAATTATTTGGGGTACGTGGAAATTATTTGGGGTACGTGGAAATTATTTGGGGTACGTGGAAATTATTTGGGGTACGTGGAAATTATTTGGGGTACGTGGAAATTATTTGGGGTACGTGGAAATTATTTGGGGTACGTGGAAATTATTTGGGGTACGTGGAAATTATTTGGGGTACGTGGAAATTATTTGGGGTACGTGGAAATTATTTGGGGTACGTGGAAATTATTTGGGGTACGTGGAAATTATTTGGGGTACGTGGAAATTATTTGGGGTACGTGGAAATTATTTGGGGTACGTGGAAATTATTTGGGGTACGTGGAAATTATTTGGGGTACGTGGAAATTACGTGGGGTACGTGGGGTACGTGGAAATTACGTGGGGTACGTGGGGGTATGTGGGGGACTCCAAAGACAATGGTACACTCCAGAATTGTATAGCTCATCGCTTATAGTATATTGATATAATGTTGTTGAGATAACAGCTCTTGATGTCTATAGTAATACCGCGGCCACTCACGTGACTTGGATCAATGTAAAAGCTCACCCCAATATATATCTATACAGTGATTTTCAAAACTATCACTAGCCATATAGTCATATAGTCATATAGTCATATAGTCATATAGTCATATAGACATATAGACATATAGACATATAGACATATAGACATATAGACATATAGACATATAGTCATATGGTCATATGGTCATATCATATAGTCATACTCAGATAAGCATCTCAAGCTGTGGTGAATGACATGACAATCTTTTAAATGGATGTTTAGACTATCCAGCCATTGATTGAAATTACTGAAATTATATTAACAGATTTCAATCATGCTGTTCACTTCCAATGCAGAGATTGCTCACTTCGGAGTTAAGCTTCACTAGTTGTCCCATGACTTCTTCAAACTTTTAAGACCACACACACAAAAATGTACGTGAATGTTTTTTTGTGCCACGCACTTCCCCATCCAAGGTGCCAGTGTTGCAGTACTTGAAATCTCCAAGAAATATTCAAAACTCTAATGAATGCCCAAGATCACATTTCCAAGATAAAATCTCGAAGTAAAAATCTCCAAGTAGAAATCTCTAAGTAAAAATCTCTAAGTAAAAATCTCCAAGTAGAAATCTCCAAGTAAAAATCCCGGATAACAACACCTGAATATGAGTTTGTCTTAGAAGAAAATGCCAAAACAAGACAGACTCGAACTATGTTCTATGCCTCGGTATAATGGACACTTTAATATAGTGTGCTCTGAGAAAATGCATCTCCACCCATAACCAAATCCTGAAATTTGTGTTTTTTGCATGCATAAACAACTTCTAGGATATGTCTAGACAAAACAACTTCTAGGATATGTCTAGACAAAACAACGTCTAGGATCTGACTAGACAAAACAACATCTTGCTTGGCTCTGTCTAGACAAAACAACTTCTCGGCTTTGTCTAGACAAAACGTCCCAAAGCAGGCCCCAACTTTTCCTTTTCGTCAGGAACACCCAACTCCTTAAGGCGGATTTTCTCCCTTCTTTCAGCCTCACGTTGGATATTTCTCTCCGTACGCATTTGTCTCTCATCAACCACATTCTTGGCCTTCACCACTGTTTCAGGTCCTTTAGGCCGAAGATCAAGGTTACGAGCCCGCGCATCCACCGTACCAATGAACAGTGGGTCCAATGCAATGGTATCGTAAGGAAGCTTATTAAGTAACGAATGTACTTCAGCTTCTTGTCTTTGTTTGGTGGACTCATAAGGATTAATTTCCAAGGCATCGAAATTGGCCTCTCCTGCACCTGGCACGATCATCGTCAGCACTCCTTTGGAATGGCCTATACCCAAGATATCTTCAAAAGGAACAAACTTGATCTTCTCAAGTTTCTTTCCTGCTAACATATGGGTCATGTAAGGGTCTTTTTGATGTTCACCTTTAAAGAGATCTTTCCATACGGTCACGTGAGGCCCCCAGGCCAACGAAACAAGTCCATTATCGGAAATATCCACGGACAGAGCTGGCGTGGGCAGTGTATATGAGTCCAATTGTTTGTACATGCGCAAATCCCAGATTTTGACTGCTTTATCCAGTCCACTAACCACCATATATTTCCCCTCTCTGTCTATGGCCAAGTCCCGAATAGGACCTCTGTTGGACTGCATCTTGACCAAAGGTTCAGGCAGTGTAGGGCTCCAAAGGGAGACTGTACCATTTCCATGACCCAAGTGCATTATAGCATTCCAAGGATTTTGTTTCATGGCCTGTGTAGGACCCATTTTGGTGGGCATATCACTAACCATTGCTCCAGTAGTCACATCATGATACTTTAAACGTCCATGGTATCCTGCACCCACAAGAAGGTAATGATAAGGAAGAAATTGTAAAAGAGTATTATTTTGGTGATCTTTTAACCGGTGGACCTCCACACCTTGTTGATCATAAACAAAAGTATACCTTTTCTGAGCCACGGCAAAGAACAGTTCCCTTTGGAAGTACTGTACCGCATTAACAGTTTCATTTAAAAAAAGTTCACAATCAATAGTACCTTTTTGCCAATCCATGGAAGCCACGTGACCTTTCTTACCGCCAATCAAGAGTTTCCTTCCATTCCGCGTATAATCCACCGTATAAGGCCCGAATTCTGTGAGTTGAAGATCGAATTTTTTATGGGCCGTACTAATATCCACGGCTTCACTAATATCCTGTTGTTTAAACTTATGAGTTTTCTCCATCTCGGTTTCGGCCTCGAGAAACCCTCCTTCTTCCTGTAACAAGAGGTCCGTAGCCTCAGCACTTTTGACGAAATCGCGGTAGTCATTATCGATTTTCTTGATACTACGGTTGACTCGGCGCAGCTTGGCCTTGGCTACTTTAGAGGGGAACCGTTCTTTTTCCCGTTCAAATTTGGACATGCCGACTTGGTGTTGGTGTTGGTGTTGGTGTTAGAGAAGAGAAGAGATGAGAAGAGAAGAGATGAGATGAGATGAGATGAGATGTCTGGGTGGGTGAGTGAGTGAGTGGGTGAGTGAGTGAGTAGTGCGCGCACGTGATAGACTGAGAGTCGGTGAGGGACTGAGTGAGGGACTGAGTGAGGGACTGAGTGAGGGACTGAGACTGAGACTGAGACTGAGACTGAGACTGAGACTGAGACTGAGAGTGAGAGTGAGAGTGAGAGTGAGACTGAGACATCTGGATGTAACACCCTGGTTGATTACTGGACCTCCTGATGCCGCAACTATTTTTTTATTATTGCGGATCTGGCGTTAAATGATCTACAGGTTTACTTCAGGTGTAAGAGGAGGAGGAGGTGTAAGAGGAGGAGGAGGAGGTGGTGGTGGTGGAGAAGAGTTGTTAGTGCTCATTGAAGTATTATCAGTACGAGATCTTTTGGTGGGTCTGGTTTCCAACCGCACGTATGGTTAATGCGTTTGCTCCACCTATTACGCCAGAATATTCGTTATTCCCGGTTGATCGCGATAAGCCAGACAAACCGGTGGTCGACACCATTGAAATTCAGTCCAAGGATGACAAAGTTGTACCATTCAATGATCCCCAACTAGTACCGCATGAGGTAGGTACAGAGACAGAGGTAGCTCCTCTTGGGATGGACGATAAATTGAGAGAACCTATTCCAGAACAGGCAGAGAAGCCGACTGCGACACTAAATGACGAGGTGACAGATATCACACCTCTAGCCGCAGAGCCGGAGACGGATCTTCCGTTATCAAAAGGGACCAACTTCACACGAGATCCAAGTCGAGCAATCTCAGGGGAGAGCAGACTACGGGTTTTGCAGATGATCCAGTCGTTGCTAAGATGGTCTCAAGCTTGGCCCGACACTTCGTCGGAACAGCAAGAGTCGGCTGCCAGTATTCTTGAGGAACTGGTATCGAATCCAGTAGAAGATACTATGCATGTGCCTCGCAGTGAAGGGAGTGAATGTCTAGACAACAACATTAATCGCTCGAAGAAAGACGTCGGTCAGTCTTTTAGAAGTCTCGAACCAGACACAGCACCAAACAGTTCCAGTGCAGCCAGTTTACCGCAGAGTACCAAAGCGACACGCAGCAATCGAGGCTAAAGAAGCCATTGCTCAATCCCAGCCAAAGAAAAGACATCGTGTGCAATTTATTTTTCACGATAAAACATCCTTTAACACTCCATTGAGGAATGCTGTTAAAGGATGTTTCATCGTGACAAATAAATTACCAACGATACTTATTCTATTTGGCAAAGCAAAGAAGAAACTTGTGCTACGCAAAGTGTTCTATATGGCAACTGCGTCACACAACTTGTTTTCGCCAAAGGCTTCGGCAGACGACGTTCATATTGATTCAAAGAACGGATTATTTATATCTGAAGAGGATGGCTATGAAGTGATTGGTGGATCGTTAGAACGGGAGAAGAAATACTTGTTTACGTTGATGGTGCTTGCTCCAGGTACACAAAGGAAGGAATGGTATATCTTATCCGAGAAAAGCATCTTGGTATACCTCAGGCAGTTGATGTTCGATTAAAAGTTCTTCTTAGTCTATTACTTAGCTTTCCTTGTATGGAGTACCAGGATGGCGTACCAGGATGGCCCATAGGCGAGTTACAGTGTTTTTCAAAACTATTTAAAGCAGTGAGGACAAAATGTTTCGAACCAAAAAAGACCAAATGGTTCAAACCAATAACTTAAAATGTTTTCGTACCCTCCCTGCCTCCCTCTAACAAGTTGTTATATTCAGGATAAAAAGAGAAGGAAAAACCAGTTAATATTCATTGTTCTGTCCCGTTTTAACCCTTAGATTGGTACTGTAGTAAGACTCCCCAAATGTAAGTACATAGATTTCACAATATTGAATTCTTCAATGAATGAGAGTTGATATGAAAAACATTATGCCTCTTGAGTTGAGAGACTGTGTGAAGGGGTATGAAAATATTCAAACTATTAGTTTGATTAGTTTTGCTAATGTGGTTTTCGTCAGATTCGACGCTATCTACCATCAACATTTCAAGTGCAACTTGAAGATGATCAGATATGACTATCCTTACATTCACGACTGGTTGAGATTGTTGTATTGGAAGATCCCTGGCTTCAAGGAAACCACCAACCATACTCACGGCGAGAATGAGATGCAAGATGGCCACGAGGCCTTGCATGAGTTGAATCATGGGCCAGAACCCAATTCATTTATATTTGGACTGAGAGGCTTCATAATACCTTCATAGGCTGGGCCCTGCCTATGGTGGATCTAAAATCCCCCCTCAACCTCGATGTCGGTGTACTTTGGAGATTAGAAGGCTATATCTTTGAAACATAACTTGTATTCGTTGATGGTTCCTCAAAGAGAGGAACCGAAGTGGTTTATATAACTTTGAGAGAAACGTGGCACCGAAAAACTCTCCCCTGCCCATTTGAGTGGTATATAAAAGAGTCCGGCTTTCGTTCTCCAGATCGCCAACTGCTTGTAAAGCTTGTCCCTGGTCTTTTCAGGAATCAATCCGAATAGTTGCAACTTTCAAGCAATACAATGTCCGAGTACGATTTCTATGGGGTGCAAATATCCGAGCGTTTTTCCGGTGTGCTGTGGGATCTCCGTGTACGAAAAACTCTACCACTTGGAAACAACCCATCCTCTCTTGTGTTAGGCCTAGAAGCGTCGGAAAGGACTGTTTGAGACCCTGGTCAGCCTTGCTTCTCTCTTGAGAATGACAGGAGAAATTTCCAAAGGTTTCAAGTTTTTTAGCAACATACGAATATCCGAAAAGCAACTTTAGAACTACTCGCAAAGAAGAAATCGTTGCCCCAACTTTCAAGCTACAATCGAATAACTCGCTCACAGTTTATCAAAATTTTACTAGTATAGTCGTGATTAATACCAACTGCCTGCAGGTTGCCTTACTGGTTTGAATCTCTTTGAAAAATAATGTACTGTTACCTTTACCCTGACGATGTAGTAGTTTCCACTCGCACTATTACTGACCGCTTCGGTTAGATCCATAATAGGTAGAACACTACCTAATCCCTAGGGGGATCCAATTCGACAATGAGTCCCGTACCATACCATACCATACTATACTATACTATACTATACTATACTATACTATACTATACTATACTATACTGTACTATACTATACTATACCATACCAGACCATACCATACCATACCATACCATACCATACCATACTAGGTAGAGCAACACTGAAGGTAGATCTAACAGTACATAGTATGAACCACACAGTTGGTAAAGAAAGTGTATACAATGTAGGCTATAGATATAGACTATAGAGTAAAGTGGTCTAGAATATATTAGTAGACTGTTATAGTAGTAGATTATTAAAGTAGTAGACTGTTATAGTAGCAGATTATTAAAGTAGTAGATTATTGTTAGATCCACAATAGATAAAACACTACCTATAGATACAATATAGAGCCTACGATGTCCGATTCTAGTAGGGTCTACTACAATTGCCAATGCTCTGACACGGCATTTGGTCGTTGTGACAACTAGAATCGGACATCTGGTACTATGAGTAGTAGTAGTAGAATTATGAGTAGAATTGGAACTAATATTAGTAATATGAGTAAGAGTAGGAGTAGGAGTAGTCAGATCAACCTAGGTAAGAAACTACCTATGGAGGTATTATCAAGTGTGTCCACGCGAAACTTATAAGGGTCATAAAGTGGAACTAGTTCCAGTTTCTAGTATTGAATATCCTATATAGTAATGTTTTGGTTTTGAACGTACGTATTCACTATGGTCTGTAGTCTAAGTCCAGGAATGTGTAGTGTAGTGTAGTGTAGTGTAGTGTAGTGTAGTGTAGTGTATACTGGAACCCTTGGGTAGTGCTCTCTAATTGATGATAGTCAATTACGCAGAACCTATTCAAACATATTCAAAAACCGTCCAATGATGTTGCAAGATGAATGTTCAACAAGTCATCCAGAAATACAAATTATTACCAACAACCACCAAGTCATTAAGAAGCTAAGGATGCTGAGGAAGCCAGTAATCATCTCATATTGACTCATTCTTTAGTACAGGAACCGTACAAGCTTTTAGCCAATAGTAGTAGTAGAGTAATAGTAGTAGTAGTAGTAGTAATAGTAGTAGTAGTAATAGTAGTAGTAGTAGAGTAATAGTAGTAGTAGAGTAATAGTAGTAGTAGAGTAATAGTAGTAGTAGAGTAATAGTAGTAGTAGTAGTAGTAATAGTAGTAGTAGTAATAGTAGTAGTAGTAGAGTAATAGTAGTAGTAGAGTAATAGTAGTAGTAGAGTAATAGTAGTAGTAGTAGTAATAGTAGTAGTAGTAATAGTAGTAGTAGTAATAGTAGTAATAGTAATAGTAGTAATAGTAGTAGTAGTAGTAGTAGTAGTAGTAGTAGTAGCAGTAGTAGTAGTAGTAGTGAGTAATAGGAGAGAGGCCCTTTTCAAACATTCCAAAACAATACTTGCTATTGTTCTGGTGGAGAGTTTTTCGGTGCCACTTTCTCTCTTCAAAATCCTAAGAGAACCTCTCAGATTCCTCTTTGAGGAACCATCAACGAATATAAGATTTGAGGCATAAATGCATTAAAAGAACATAACACAGTATGCTTCTGTAAGGTGCACTACACTACACAGGACTCTGGTCATAGAGTATCATTGCAGCCTATTGGATCCCGTGTTGATATTAAAATATACCCATGAAAAATACCAAATCTGCCAAATCCATATACTAGTATTTTTTTTTTTAAAAAAAAAGTGCTTCTGTCTTATCTCATATCTCATTATTGTCAATCTCAAGTATTGAATCTAAGATATACTCTTTAAAGAGAGTGCTTTTTTTTTTTTTTTTTTTTTTTTCTACAATAATTCTACAATAATTCTTTATTCCTCATTCTTAAAAGTCACAAAAACATTTCAGATTATTATTGAGCGCTTAACCTCTCTCTGAGTTTGGGTGCACAAGACATTGAGCTTCAAGTTGTTCTTGCGACGATAAACCTCAACAATATTGGCAACAGTACTCATTGTCATACCTTCAAATATCTCATTCTCAAGCAATTCATTCTGCATGAAATTGATGAGAGCTTTGCTTCTCTTGTATAATCCAACCGTAGGGTTTAACTGCCTCCAAGACTTACCGTACTTTCTATCTCTCTCTTGAACGCATGGTACATTCTCACGGTCCACATACCACTCATTATACAAGCCCAACACTATCAAAGAATTTGGTCTCAAAGAGTAGAATGGGGTCATTGTAGGCCCTTGCAGAGACAGTTGGGGTTGTTCCGCCGATCCTGAATTTATAGCTTCATGCAGTCCCACACCCTGGAAAGTGGATTCAACTATACTCCTGCATCTCTTTTTCGATCCAGCCACTTCTGTTTCACCAAAATCACTCAGAATTGTCTTAGGTTATTTAAAGAAAAAAAAGTGGTTAAGTGCATGTGGAGATGTCAATAGTAACCATGCACACTATGCGCTTTCGCAGCCCACCCATAAATTCATGGACATGAACACTGGGACTTTAATACTGGAACACTGAAACAATGATGAAACAGTGATGAAACAATGATGAAACAGTGATGAAACAGTGATGAAACAAAGATGAAACAAAGATGAAACAATGTTGAAACAATGTTGAAACAATGATGAAACTCTGGTTCATTAACACTAACTAATCGAAATGGTAGAATAAGTTATTCTCGCACCTGCATACAGGACCGTCTCACTTAAATGTCTCTCGAAATTACTCCACCTTAACATCTCACTTCTACTACCACCACTTTTCCACCACCTTAGTAAACCTACCCCCCCCTCCAAAAAAAAAAAAAAAGGCTATGTGGAGATTTGCTGCAAGAAAGAGCTTCAGACCCGTGCACCACCACGCTACATGCCGTCCCGTGCTTCAAGCTTCGTTTCTTCCTCGTCTGGCTTTGGTTGTGGGTATAGCAGCTGCAGTATCTGCTGGAGCATATTATGCTCTGGATTCCCGGGCGGCTATTCATGAATACGTGGTATGCCCTATTTTACGTGTACTTACCGATGCTGAAACAGGTCACAAAATTGGAATTGCCTTTATGAAATATGGACTTATGCCTAGATTGCCTACTAGTGCTAACATCGACCCTTCACTTGCTGTGGATGTGTTTGGCACGACTTTGGATTCTCCCGTGGGTTTAGCTGCTGGTTTGGATAAAGATGGAGAGGCCATTGACTCTCTTTTCAATTTGGGCTTTTCATATGTGGAAATCGGTTCCATTACTCCAAACCCTCAACCGGGTAACCCTAAACCCCGGTTTTTCCGCTTACCTAAAGATGATGCTGTGATTAATCGGTACGGTTTTAACTCTTCAGGTCATTTTAATGTCTTGGCAACTTTGGCTTCCCGTTTTCAAGGTTATTGTACGAAAAATAACGGGGCTCCTGCATCCAACGCCCTTCGTGAAAATCGTCTTTTAGCTATTAATCTTGGCAAAAACAAAAATGGTGATGAAGTTGAAGATTATGTTCAAGGTGTACGTCGTCTTGGTCCATATGCAGATGTTCTTGTTATTAATGTTTCGTCTCCAAATACTCCAGGACTTCGGGATTTGCAGAATGAAAAGAAACTCACCGGGCTCCTAACTGCAGTGGTTAATGAACGCAAGCTTTTAAAAACAAATAAAGTGGGGAAACAAGTGCCTGTGATGGTTAAAGTGGCACCGGATTTGACTGAGCCGGAACTTGCTCTGATTGCAGCTTCAGCTAAAGCAGCACAAGTGGATGGCATTATTGTGTCGAACACGACCATCCTGAGACCAACCACGCTTCTTACCAAGTCCTCTGATTTAGTCAATCAAACGGGTGGACTTTCGGGGAAACCTTTGAAGCCTATCTCGTTGCAAGCATTGAAAACCTTGAGAAAGCACACCAAGGACACAAAGTTGGTTTTGGTTGGATGTGGAGGGATCTCTAGTGGAAAAGATGCATTGGAGTTTGGAAAGGCCGGGGCTACTTTCGTACAAGTGTACACGGCTTTTGCTTATAAGGGTCCTGGCTTACCTGCCAAGATCCGAGATGAGTTGGCTGCGGAGTTGAGAGCAGAGGGTAAGACCTGGCAGCAGATCATTGGTCAGGATGACTAATTGGACTCTTTTTTTTTCTTTTCTTTTTTTGTAAAAGAAAGCATCCAGTGACATCTCTTCATCATTAGTACACTACTAAGGAGCTTCCAGAAATATGACTCCATCATTAGTATACTATTAGAAGAGGAATTAGACGAGTTTCTTCACTACCTCAACCCATAATTATTTTGTTAACGTCCATGGCGTGTACATCAAAGATATAATGAATACGAACTATATTTTAGAGTATACCTTAAGATCACAGGAAGTAATCGAACATCAACTGCCTGAGGTGTACCAAGAAGCCTCCAAAAAGCATCCAAGAAGTCTCCAAAAAGTCCCCAGAAAGTTTCCAAAAAAGCCTCCAAAAAACCTCCAAAAAGTCTCCAAAAAGTCTCCAAAAAGTCTCCAAAAAGTCTCCAAAAAAACCAGACCCACCAAAGGATCTCGTATCAATAATACTTCAATGAGAATTGACAAATCGTTTCTTCCTCACAGTCACTTACGAAACGCCGGTCTCGGATGTAGGAGTCCCCGGGACTGGCTATCTATAGAGAGGATCCCGCTCAGGTTTGAGCGGTATCGATTGTGAGAACAGTCCACTGATATCTAGTTTAGAGAAGAATAGAAGTGATTTAAGATGAATCCTGAATCACCATACTTGAAAGAACTAGTGGAGGCCAATGCCATAACAATTCCAACTTATCAGAGAGTTAAGGCAAACTCGCAACAGTAAACACTTCTTTTGAAGTAAACACTTCTTTTGAAGTAAACACTTCTTTTGAAGTAAACACTTCTTTTGAAGTAAACACTTCTTTTGAAGTAAACACTTCTTTTGAACTAAACACTTTTCCTAAACGGTTTACATGTCTTGATAAGACTATGAGGTCAATGACTTATAGTATGAGTCATCGTCTAGATGTAACACCATGGTTAACCACTGGTCGTCCTGGTGCCACCACATTTATAAGGGTCGGGAAGAATAAGCTCCTAGATTCTATTTTGCAAGGACGGTGACTGTTAGATCCACCATAGGAAGGGTCCTGACTATGAAGGTATTATGAACCCTCTCAGTCCGAATATTGTTACAATGGTGATACGGCGTTTAGCCATCAGAGCACTTCGTGCATAGATAGATAGTTTCTTTCGAATATTTCAGAATAATCCTCACCATTTATCGGGTGGAGAGTTTCACGAAGCCACTTTCTCTCTTCGAATTCCTAAGAGAACCGCTCCGGACCTTTCTTTGAGGAACCACCAATGAATACAAGAGTTCAGGCATAAATGTATTCAAAGAACGTAACAAGTTGTGATGTATAATCTTGATATTAGTAAAAATGGTATTGGATTAATGTTTAATACCTGGCTCCACGGGATATGCAGGTCCGAAGGATGGGGCATGTAAATATATTAATTACATACTTATAGTTTATTATTGTTAGATAAATGTATAAACGTAATTCTTAAATTGAAATGGGTATAATTCTATTTAGTTAATACATCGATATTGGTTCTCTCTCTTTCTGTCTCTCCTTACTGTCTCTCTTGCTGTCTCTTCTTCTGTCTCTTCTTCTGTCTCTTCTTCTGTCTCTTCTTCTGTCTCTTCTTCTGTCTCTCTTTCTGTCACTTTACTGTCACTTTACTATCACTTTACTTCCTCTCTTTCTGTCATTTTACTGTCACTTTACTGTCAATTTACTGTCACCTTTCTTTGTATACTCCAAGTATATTCTCTACTCCATAGTCTAAGTCTGTACTGCACGATATAACCTGAATGTATAGAGTGTTTTACAAACCTGATTAAACCCCACTTGCTTAATAAAACAAACAGTGTGAAGGGGTACGGAACTCTTTGGATTATTGGTTGGTTTATGGTTTTGCTAGTTGTGGTTCCAAACAACCTTCTGCCGCCCCCCCTGGTTTGAATCCTCTTGGAAAACACTGTACATAGGAGAATTCTATTAGTATACAGAGTGATAGATTCTTGTGAAACGTTCATGTGCTAAATTACTTTTGTTGGTTGATGATTCCTTAAAAAGAGGAAGCTCAGCTAATTAAGTAGAACTACTTAAGTAGTAGTGTAAACGCGTGAGTACATCACGCATGTCTGCCAAGACTCAATATCCAAGCATGCGCAATAGAAGCTCATCGCTTATGTCGCAATGTCTCAAAGGTACACTTTGAGGTCCGACTTCGGCTGTCGCTATGGATGTATGCACACCCCCGCCATTCCGTTATAAAAGGAGGGGCTGCCTCCTATGTTTGTAAGGCTAGGAGTTCTTCCCCAGAAGCTGGGAATAACGTGGGCTAGACCTAAGTCATAGTTAATAAACGCAAGTCTGAAAACTAACAAGTAGGCGGGGGACTTGAAGTATCCAGCTGATTGTTACTTAGTCCCACCAAGAAACCTGCCCAAATTCTGGCCTGATACTTCGGGTGAACACATTCTAAACTAGTACTTCGGATTTATAACATTTCACCAGGGTGCTATGCTTCCCTTTGTCATAGACTTTCAAACCAAATATCGCATTTATTAAAGACATTCATTGAACATTGAGGAATACTATCAGTGGCAGAGCACCGGTGACTTACTATTTACGTAAGACGTTTTGTAGTGTAAATTCTCTGATGTAGTATAAATTCTCTGTTGTAGTATAAATTTTCTGTTGTAGTGTAAATTCTCTGTTTTAGTATAAATTCGGTTGTAGTGTAAATTCTCTGTTTTAGTACAAATTCTCTGTTGTAGTATAAATTCTCTGTTGTAGTACAAATGCTCTGTTGTAGCACAGTGTCAAGTAATGACAATAGTAAATACAGATTTGAACGTGAAATGAATACATAATTTTGAGTATGCTTTTCCGGGTGTTTTATATATGAATACAGTCTTTTTGAATACTATTCAAACCAGCTCAGCAATATGTTTCAAACCAAAACTACCAGAATCAAACAGAACAATAATTCAAAAAGTTGCGTACCCTTTCACACAGTTTTTCGAACCAAATATCATATTCTTTCAAACCTCAACTTTCATTGGAATTCCAAATTCCGAATTCTTAAATCTGGAGACTGGTTTGAATAATTTAGAAAAAAAACACTGTATGAAAAATTATTCAGCTTCAGCTAATCATTCGCTAAATTTATTAGTAGGTACACCACCTTATATTTTTTTAATTCTATATTCACTTATATTTACTTCTAATATTAGACTATGTCATCATCCTTTATAGGGTGTAAGGCGCTCTCGGAGATATTATTGTTATATGTCCTCAATACCTTTGAATTGAAATGTTTATACAGTCTTTTTGAATACTATTCAAACCAGCGCAGCAATATGTTTCAAACCAGAACTACCAGAATCAAACAGAACAATAATTAAAAGTATTTCGTACTTACGACTTCAAAATTGTTAAGGATCAAGGATTTGAAATAAACTGTTTATGTGAAAGCTTTATTAAGTATTAAAAACAGTAATTTCTCGAACTATTGGGGCGTTTAATTTTGCTAGTATGGTCTGAATCGTTTTGTGGCGCTGGTATGAATCGTTTCGAGAAACACTGTACTATTTGAGATCACATGTAAACTCACGTGCACTATTTACCTGCGATCACGTGCGTAATCACGTGCCATCTAGAGATACGCGCATCCATTTATTTGATTTGGCGTATATGCAGGTGCACAAAAACGTAAACAAAGAAAACACGCTCGTTGCAAAAACAACCGCACATCTCAAGTATACATACTGATAACATAACCGAGGTATCTACGGAGCCCAGCTCAATGCCACTCTTTGCATCCACGCTCACTTATACCCTTCTCAAACGCATAATCAGGTTCAGTTTCAGATTCTCATATTAATTGTGCATTTCAGTCGTTTCCTCATTTCATTCATTATACCTTTTCTTCAGTCTCAGTCTCATACCTCACATCGTCATATTCAATCCAGGTTATTTGAGCATAAGTTTCAGAAGACGTTCAAAAGAGTTTCAAAAGGGTTTCAAAAGAGTTTCAGAAGAGTTTCAGAAGAGTTTCATCCACGTTTCATATCGATTTAGAGTTCCAGAGGTTCAGTTCAGATCAGAACCTCTTGGTTGCACATCAGTACCTCAGACACATACCAAACAAATCGACCAATCAAGTCGACCAATCAAGTCAACCAATCAAGTCGACCATTCACTGGACTAAGCAAGTCACCAGAAAAACCTGATTGGTTCATTCTTTACACTTTTATAATGTCGGAACGGAGAAAACTGCACCGGTCTTCCGGCATATACAAGGCGTATGCCTCTAATGATGTACACTACCCCAAGGAAATCAATCCTCTCCAGACGGAAGAGAGTATGGAGAGATGGAGACATTTGGCCGAAGGTATGAGTCAATTGGCCGTGAATATCCTGCATTTATCCCGGATTCATTCGGCCCTAAGTGACCATTTTAATGAATCGTTTGCCAGCTTTCTATATGGGTTGCTCATAACCATGTTCTGCAATAATTTCCCTGAGTCCCCAAATAAAGAACTCTATGAACATAAGAGCATTAAGGGCCTCAGCCTGCGTATAGATATGCTCCAAGACCGTGTTCGCATGGCCAAGGCAAAAAACCAGCAACTTCGGGCGGAAATCGAGAGGAGAAACAAAGAAAATCAAAGAGATCATCGCCCAAGGGCTCTCAAACCTATTCAAAAGGATCTAAAGGAGTCTCGCTTCGAAACTCCTACCAGACGAAACCCATTATTCCAGAAACCACCTCCCAAAACGTCTCTACTTCAAAGTCAAAGTTCTCTGATTCAAAGATCAACTACTACTATGCCAAGAATGGGTTCTCTGATCCAAAAACCAAGTGCTATGAAGTTGGGCGAGTCCTTAAAGGCCCAGAAAGTCTCTGTGGCTCATGATGATACTTACTCCACCAACGATTCGTTCTTGGAGACTCCCAGTGCAGACCCTAATTTGGACCAACCTCCTCGGTACATGCGGGGTCTTTTCGATAAATCTGCATCTTTCAATATGAGGAATACTCTGAAACGGGTTCCTTTGGGCAAACCCAATCGCGTGCTGAAACCATCGGGCAGTGCTGCACAGAGAGCCCAAAGAGCCCGCCAAAGCCGTCTAAATACAAGACCTCCGTTCAGGTAGACCAACTATTCATGGAACTCAATAACTTTATACATTTTTTCAGGTGTATTTACATTCCTATTACCTGGTCTAATGTCTAGAAGACAATCACAAGGAACTAAAGGACCTGTTCCAATGTCTAAAAGTGAATCACAAGGAACTTAAGGACCTGTTCCAATGCCCAGGGAACTTAAGGACTAATGTCCAGGAATTAATTACAAGAATAGAGCGACGAAAGTCGAATGTGAGACTCGTGGATCATGTTAATAAGTTGGAATGAGTTGCTGTGAAAGAAAAAGAAAACATAATCATGGAGGAAATATTAGAGGACTGAGGCAAGATGTTCATATAAAGTACGGTTCACGAGTCCTCACTTGATTTGAGTCGTGGAGGAGCAAGATATTCAGTTCGACACTTTTACACTTTTAAAAGTGAATTTGTTTGCATCCAAAGATCGCTCTCTAATTTTGATTGTGATAATGATCCGAGAGCATCACAGCATTATCACCAATTATGGCAACAAGGACACGGGGAGGGTGTGTGGAGATATAAAGTCAAGAAACTCTTTCCTAATCCTGTTTTTCTTTGTTTTTGCCGTTCCTTCTTCTAGTCCAACACTTTGGCCGTTTTGGTTGAAATGGCCGAGTCTTTGCTCTGGAACTGCACAGAAATGTCCAGCATGCTTCGGACCAAGTCCAGGATCTGCCGCATGCTTAAATGGTCACGGAGCATATGGCTTTTCCAGGACTTCTGGTGTGCATTGGTGGAATTAATGAGGTCATCGAGTGTCTGGTGATTGAAAATGCGGTTTTTTGTTCTGAAAACAACGGGTCCACTTGGGGAAAACGAGAAATTATTCTTGATTTTCATTAAAAAAAAGCGATGAAAACGTATCCGGCTCAAAGTACAGTTTCAAGTCTTTGATTGAAGGGTATGAATAATAATATGGCCCATACTTGATATACTTCAACTTGAAGACCAGGACTAATTTGAGGATATAGCGTTGAGATGTTCTTTCCAAAAATTACAATACTTAATGGAGCATTTTCGGAATTCTTGATGTTCAAGAACTATTGCTCCTTTTGAAGAATTTCAATTTTTCAGGAATTCAATACCGTTCTTTTCCAGAACTCCTGCTATTTCCAGAAACTTGTTCCATTCCAAGATTTCCTGGTATTGTCTTCTTAAAACGGCAACTCATACGATTGAAGAAGCTCTAATATCTTTTACCTTGTCATTTTCAGCCATCATGTATATACATGGAAACCTTTCATTGGCCACAGCTTTCAAACATACCAAAGAGATATTCAACGGCATGATGGTATTCCTTCCACTTTCCACCACTTTCTGCCAGTACAATGTTCAGTGGAACTGATGGAATTCTCCTGGACAAGATGTGATACAATTTTTACCTGAGCTTCTGGCTTGAATTGTGTACAGGGGTGATTTCACAACATTCTGAAGAAACTCACCTTCAATTCGTGTGAACCTTTACTCATCACGTTTAGCGTGAACGTTTCTGCAACGTTATTGGGTGATTGATGATTTCAACCCATACCCTTGTCCAAGACCTTCTTGGTTAACCTGGTTAGATGCATAATTTTGGATTCACCGATGAATCAATGACCCAGAAAAAGAATTTAGTGAAGAAGTATGCTTAAGCTGGTCTGGGAATTTGGTGTGGGAATTTGGTGTGGGAATTTTGTCTGGGAATATAAAGAGCCAGTCTTTGCACTAAATTCCAAGAACCCAATAGAAGTCAACAATCAAGCTTTTAAGAAGGAAAAAAAAAAGGTTAAAGCTAATGAAGAATTTGGGTGAAGTGACTAAGTCATAATTAGGTGGCATTTTCTTCCGTTTAATCTCCATCCAACACCACGTTTTTCTGATCATGGTGCTCCCTTAATAGATACCCAGTGATTAAAGTCACGCAGTGATTAGTCACATCATATAATAATGACCATACACACACACCAGTGTTTAAATATTAATCAATACCACATTAGACCAAAGTACTCCAGATGTAGGTCAGTAGGTCAGTAGGTCAGTAGGTCAGTACATCAGTACATCAGTACATCATAAGAAAACTTTCAACTACGAATGTCATGGTTCTCGTATTAATGAAGAGGGTAGCGAATTATGATAAGTATCATGGGTTTAAGACTTGAATCATTAATCTTGTTTCACTAGTATACGTCTTCATCTATGCTGACTCTATACAGGTACATTCTACTAGAGTGTAGAGTGTAGAGTGTTTTTCTTTTTTTTTTTTTTGGGGGGGGGGGGGGGGGGGGGGTGTTAATTGTGACACAGCATATGGCGTTCCTGCAAATGTGGGGAAAGCCAGGACCACTTCCATTGGGTTATTCCTTAAGCTTAAGGAGAAGCTCATACTTAACTTGCAGAACAGATTTTTGCTGCTGCAGAGCCATCACCAAGAGGTAGTCCCGATTCAAAAGCAGGTTCATGATCTGGACCCGCCGGAGTTGCTCGTGGTACCCCAAATGTTTTTCCATCTTACTTATATCGTCTCTGGTACCAAGTATTATTTGTATCAATAGTAGAAAGTACTGATCTGGAGTGAGGAGTATTTTCCTTAGTAGAAAGTACTGATCTGGTGTGAACAGTATTTTCCTGTTGGAACATGAGGAACCAGTACATCAGAGATGTACTGCATGTTCCATGTGACTGCATGTAAGCAGGACAGATGAAACAGTGATATGCAGGAATAGGTGTGAGTGGACGACGTCCCGCGGAAAAAGGGAGCGGGCGGTAACATAAGATGATATAGAATAAGAGACGACATTGAGTTGATAAGAGTACTGAGTATAACTTAGATACATAATCGTTCCAGTCTATACGTTAGTAGATGACAAAGCGCAACATTTCCTTAGTAGAAAGTGAGAATGCTGTATATGCAGTCTTGTCCTTAGTATCAAGTACTGATCTGATAGTATCGTCCTTAGTCCCTGTGATAACCAGTAATGCTATGGTCTCAGTCTTTATAGTGGCCAGCAGTGAAATGTAGTAACCACTAGTACACTATCGTATCTTTGTCCTATAGTATTCAGAAGAGACGGTAGTGATGTGGTATCTTTGTCGTATAGAATCTTGGTGTCTATAGTTCCAGGACTAGTCGTAGTCTGTAGTCTCTAGTCTCTAGTCTCTAGTCTCTAGTCTCTAGTCTCTAGTCTCTAGTCCAGTGTCTCGACTATTGATAATAATCTGAAGGAACCAGTAGTCTCAGTATGTCCGTATCAGTAATATCAATAGTCCTTTATATAGGTCCTTTATATTGGTCCTTTATATTGGTCCTTTATATTGGTCCTTTATATTGGTCCTTTATATTGGTCCTTAAATATTGGTCCTTAAATATTGGGCTTATAGTACTTCAGTAACCCAGATCAAGTACCGTCAATCTAGACCCCTATAGTAATGGTAAACGAATTTATAGTAGTCAGTAGTATGAGTAGTCAGCACCAAAGTAATCCTTAGCACTTATCCCAAACAGTCTTTTTCGAAGTACCCAAATCAACAAGCACTATCAAGCTATAATTCTTAGCCAGTATTTCTTAGCCAGTATTTCTTAGCCAGTATTTCTTAGCCAGTAGTATCTATAGTCCTGTAGTCTATAGTGTTCAGTAATAGCTGTAGCCCTAGTGTATGAATATGAAGCAACCAGAAGTAGATAATCCCCAGTATATACACAGTAGTATGTGTGACTCTAGTAATCAATAACAGCCAGTGCTATAGTCCTATAGATGTAAGTAGTCACCAACCAATGTCAATAGTCCCAGATATAGACCGAAGTAGCCAGTAATACACAGTAGTATATAGTCAGCAGTAGATATAGTAACTAGTAGTCTATAGTCAGCAGTAGATATAGTAACTAGTAGTCTATAGTAACCAGTAGTAAGTATTCAGTACGTATAGTCAGCAGTAGTCAGTATGTATAGTGACCGGTATCTATAGTAATCTGTGACTATGGTAACCCCAGTAGTAATTGACCAGTAGATATAGTGACTAACAATGATATTCACCAGTTGAACAAATAGTCAGTATCTATAGAGACCAGTAGTGAGTAGCCAGTAGTAACCAGAATCTATAGTGGCCACTTGAGTATAGTAGTCAGTATCTATAGTAACTAACCAGTAGTAAATAACCAATTGTAAATGACCAGTAGTCTGTATAGTCACCAGAAATAGTGACCAGTAGTCTCTATAGTTATCAGTATCTAGAGTAAATAGTAACCTGCAGTAACCAGCAGTATGTAGTAGCCAGTATCGTAGTCAGTATCTATAGTAAGTAACCAGTAGTAATTGACCAGCAGCAATAGTCACCTGTTGAATATAATAGTCAGTAACTATAGTAACCAGTAGATATCAGTAGTATTCAGTAGTATTCAGTAGTAACCAATATCTTTATTGACCAGTGGGTATAGTAATCAGCAGTAAATAACCAGTAGTAACCAGTAAAAAGTAACTATAATGACCAGTGGATATAGTAGTCAGTAGTGTTTGACCACTCGTATATATTAACCAGTAATAGTAACCAATAGTCTATAGTATTTATAGTAACCAGTAATAGTAACCAATATTCTATAGTATTTATAGTAACCAGTGATAATAACCAGTAACCAGTAACCAATAGTCAGAAACCAGTAGTATATGGGATTGAGTAGTATAAAGTGACCAAAGTGACCTGCAGTAATAACCAGTAACCAGTAACCAGTAACCAGTAACCAGTAACCAGTAACCAGTAATATATATGAGCCTGTAATAACCAGTAACAGTAACCAGTAATATATAGGAACCTGTAATAACTAGTAACAGTAACAGTAACAGTAACAGTAACAGTAACAGTAACAGTAACCAGCAACAGTACACAGTAACAGTGGTCTCTGACGACTGCAGGTGCGAAGCTCATACACGTGCTCAGTTCGCAGACCAAGTGCTCCAACCAACCAACGAACCAACCAGTCGCACCCAGACACCACACACCAAATCACTTACCACCAACCACCCACCACCAACTACCAACCACCAACGAATCCCAAAACAAAACTACACCCATGAGCGAAGTACTGGCCGAGGAAAAAAGACGTATTTTGAGGGAACGTAGACAGGCCAAGTTGGCCCATGGAAATGCATCAAGTCGGTTGAATCAGATCCTTAATAATGGTTCTGTTCCTGAATCTTCAGCAGAGAAAACACCCCGGGAAGAACCACTTAGTGGAGAAACAGAAATTGGTAAAAATGGATCTACGAAAATTACCGAAATAGGAACATCCGTTTCCCAAAAAGGAACGGGGGGTTCCCAAATAGGAAACGAAACGGGAAAGGCCTCGAATTCAATTATTTCTTCAGAACCAGTCGCAATGTCAACTGCTACTGATATTGGAGTGAACAGTGCATCAGAAACTTTGAGAGCTGTGAATGAACCAGAACATAACCAAAAGGGCAATACTGTGAATTTGGACTCTCTGAATTTGGACTCTCTGAATTTGGACTCTCTGAATTTGAACTCTCTGAATTTGAACTCCCTGAATTTGGACTCTCTGAATTTGAACTCTCTGAATTTGGACTCTCTGATTTCTTCAAATTCAAATTCAAATCCCAAATCAAATCCAAATTCTTCGGATTCGAATTTGGTTTCGAATTTGGTTTCGAATTTGGACCTTGATCATGACGATCCCGAAGGTCCTGATATCTCCTCTGTTTCACACCCGACCCGAGTTTCGGAGCCGGAAGAATTGGATATGGACACATTATTGAAACAAATTTTTAATGGATCCAATGGCCAAAACGGAACACAATCTGAAGCTGGCGATTTTTTCGCTAATATGATGAAAGCAGTGGCTGAAGATGATGGTAATAATATGAATGGTGGTTCTGCATACAACGCGGCCCTGAATACCCAGCCTCCTAATATAGTGGCTTATCAACAATACCAGCAAAAACAACTTGATGCACGGTTTACCTTGATTCGCCTTTTGACTCATGTGTCTATTTTCGCCTACCATTACTATACTCAACCATCGTTCCGTTCATCTGCTTATGCCTATATCCGGACTCAAACTGCCTTGTCCTGCACATACTCCCGCTCCTTCATTTCCGCCGAAATCGCCTTTGTTTCCGCCTACTATTACTTGATGTCATCAAAGGGTCTTTTACATGTGGCCTCTTCCAATAATTGGATTTCCAAGCTTTTGTCCATGGCGTCTGCGGTATTTCCTCCGGCTAATGCTTACCAGCCTTTAGTGAATACACTCTTGGTGTACTGGGGTGGTGCTTCTATTGTGATAAGTGATCTTCTGCTTGTGGTTTTGATGTTTGGTCTTGTCAGTATATTCCTGTAAGTTGCTATGCAGGTTCCATAATGATTTAACTGAACAGAAAGATGTTCCTAAGTGTTTCATCTTTGTTTCATCTTTGTTTCATCTTTGTTTCATCTTTGTTTCATCTTTGTTTCATGTTTGTTTCATATTTCATGCATCTTCTTTGTTTCATGTTTGTTTCATTGGTGTTTGATGTTCCGTCTGTTTCATGTTTGTTTCATTGGTGTTCATGTACATCTTTTTCTGTTTCTGTGTCTGAACAGAATCCACTGACTATAAATTAATAGCTACACATTTTCATAAAAGAACGCTCTAGTCCTCTATATCAATGAATACAAACGTCTGATGCTTCGGTGGATGTGGTTAAATTAGTGCCGGGCTTATATGCAAGACCTCCATATTCCTAACGGTTCTAGTCTTTTTTATCCTCTCACTTATATTAAAAGTATGATAAGTTCTTTTCATTTAAGCTTCCTTAACTGGTGAATATGTTGGGTGAAGAACAGTTTTGATCAATATTGTACACATCACGTGACTCCTATCCCAAATAGGCAAATTCCGGGGCTTATATCCAGTTCCGACCTATTGACTTAGGTCTTTTCATCCTGTCCCTTGAAAAATTAATATGAAACAACTTTAGTATTTTCAGGTGCTTCTGAATTTCCTCGCTAACATATCTACTTTACAACTTTATATCTTTTGTTTGGCGACAGTTATTGAGTGTATGGATTTGTGCACGTGCACCTCACGTGACTTAAACCAATTCCGGGGGTTCATCTACTCTAGCCCCAGAAAACCATAGACAATAAGTAACTAAATCAATGAATACTATAGACTCCCAATCCTGACCTAGAAAATACATTCTCTTCATTACTGAAGATTCTATAGGCTAGGGTATGATATTTACAGGATAGCTTATTTGCCATGATAATATATACAGATCTAAATGTTCTTGGCCATGTCTTTCTTTTTGGCAGCAATAACTTTTTCGGCACTGCCAAGGCCTCGTTTCTTATAGAACATAAGAGCCAATAGAACCGTGCTGGCAATCGAAACACCAAACCACGTGATCAAGTACTGGAAGTGGTTGTTGGTGAAGGTCACTTTTGGCACGGCTGCGATGGGTACACCTTTCTGGATGAACTCCGATTCCTGCCATTCCAAAGTGGAGTCTTCAGTGGAAGTTGGCAAGTGGTCCGGGCTTTGCTTTGGACTTGATTTGAAAAACCAGCGTCCTTTCGACTCTTCCTCTTTTCTCTGATACTCCTTCGGTCCCATCCATTCCGGTTGGTCTTTCAACGAGTACATCATTTGTGCATAAACAGGCAAAGAGCCGGACTGCTCAGCCATGGCTTCCACATCCGGAACGAAAAAGAGCCTCGAGCCCTCTTCGTGGTCGTACTGCAAATACGACTTCTGTGGCATGCACCGGAGCATTCCCTCGATGGTGATTTCACCCTGAGGCATGGCCAAATGCGACAAGTAGCCCTTGCTACGAGTGTGAGGAATCACATGGTTCTTATCGATCCATCCCCGTTCAATCAAAATGGGCTTGCCGCCGTCGCTTCTTATAAAGGGCGTTACCACCAAGTACCCGAGCTCTCCGTTGCGGAGTCTGGGTCCCAAGAACATCTCTTGCTCATAATTGAAGGTTCCGCGGACTTTGAAGCGCCGGAACTCAAAGTCCTTGATCATCGAAGGATCGATCTCGGCGGGAAGCCCATCGAGCGGTTCTGCAGCTAGCATATGTTCCGATCTCTTGATAAGGTTGACCTTCCACCGCAACCGCTTGACTTGCCAGCATCCCAAACCAAAACTAATTACAGGCATGGCAATCATGAGACCAAACATCACCTTCCGAAAGATAGGTGACTTAGCTTGGTTTTCTGCTCTGGCGAGATTGGTCACCGAAGACTTGATGGGCTTCCAGTCCATATTGAGCGTCTTGACGCCCCTTTTGGGAATCACCCTCCCTGCCAACGTTCGCGTAAACATGCGTTTATATACACTAGTGCAGTGCAGCTATATATTGCTTCAACTTGTCGTGTGGCCAAGATTGGCTGTAAGAATAGGGTAGTGATGTAGCGGCGCGCATGGGGGGGGGGGGCCCGCGCATATTTATATAGAGACTGTATTTGTGTTTGTGATCACTCCCTGAGCGCTTTTGCAGCCATGCTCATTTCGTCTATAAAAAGAGCGCCTCCCCCTTGTAGTTCCCTTCTTTTTTTTTCCCACCGTTTTCAGCCCCCTACTTTTCTGATTCTTTTCAATTTCTCTCTTTTTCTTAATGTCCTTCCTGGGCTCTTGCATGGATTAACTACTCCTCTGTTTTGCGTCTGTTTCGGTAGTGAGTTTTATACCAAAGCCGAAGATTTGTATATTCAAAGAAAATATTAAGACATGTATGACTTTTTGGGTGATAAAGATTTGGACTTTTGCAATATCTGGATTAGGGACGATATGTGGGGGTGGTTGAGGTTGGTGGCAGTTGGAGCGGTTAGAGGGGGGGAGAGAAATGGCAGCATCTCGAGGTCGTGCCGCGCACAATACACTGAGATTTTAGTGTGCACACCCCCGATGATGCGCTCAGAAAAAAACTTCTCAAGTCTTCTCAGTTGCACCTCTTCTATTAACTACAATGGGCGGTCTTGACTATCTTCTTTTCGAAGAAGCCACTGGTTTCGCCATTTTCAAAGTTTTGATCCAGCAGGATGACATTTCTGTGAGACTGAAGGAAGTCCAAGAGGCTTCTCTGGACTTTTCCAAGTTCTCCAAGATGGTGGAGCTCGTTTCGTTTGCTCCTTTCAAGGGTGCTGCACAAGCCTTGGAAAACGCCAACGACATTTCTGAGGGTTTGGTCAGTGACTACTTGAAGTCTGTTTTGGAATTGAACCTCCCAAAGCCTTCCAAGAAGGACAGAGTCACCTTGGGTGTTTCCGATAAGAACTTGGGTCCATCCATCAAGGAATACTTCCCATACGTGGACTGTATTTCCAACGAAGTTGCCCAGGACTTCTTGAGAGGTATCCGTGTCCACGGTTCCCGTCTTTTCAAAGACTTGCAGGAGGGAGACATTGAGAGGGCCCAGTTGGGATTGGGACACGCCTTCTCCAGAGCTAAGGTGAAGTTTTCTGTGCAAAAGAACGACAACCACATCATCCAGGCCATTGCTCTCTTAGACCAGTTGGACAAGGACATCAATACCTTCTCCATGAGAGTCAAGGAGTGGTACGGATGGCACTTCCCAGAGTTGGCCAAGATTGTTCCTGATAACTACACTTATGCCAGACTTGCGCTTTTGATTAAGGACAAGGCCAACTTGACTGACGAGGATGTGCATCACGTTGCAGCTTTGTTCAACGACGACTCGGCCATTGCCCAAAGAATCATCGACAACGCTAAGATCTCCATGGGTCAAGACATCTCCGAGCTAGATATGCTCAACGTGTCGACTTTCGCCGAGAGAGTGGTGTCGATTTCCGAGTACAGAACCAAGTTGTACCAATACTTGACAGACAAGATGCACACGGTTGCACCCAACTTGTCCACGTTGATTGGAGAGGTTGTTGGAGCCAGATTGATCTCGCACGCCGGATCTTTGACCAACTTGTCTAAGCAAGCTGCATCTACAGTGCAAATTTTGGGAGCCGAAAAGGCATTGTTCAGAGCGTTGAAGACCAAGGGTAACACACCAAAGTACGGGTTGATCTACCACTCGTCGTTCATTGGCAAGGCCTCAACCAAGAACAAGGGAAGAATCTCCAGATACTTGGCCAACAAGTGTTCGATTGCTTCTAGAATCGACAACTACTCCGACGAGCCCACTACTGCTTTCGGACAGATATTGAAGAAGCAGGTTGAGGATAGATTGAACTTCTACGACACCGGATCTGCACCAATGAAGAACTCCGATGCCATCAAGGAAGCCTTGGCTTTGGTCGGAGACTCCATGGACATTGTTGACGAGGAGGAGGCAGTTGCCGGAGAGCCAAAGGAGAAGAAGGACAAGAAGGAAAAGAAGGAAAAGAAGGAAAAGAAGGAAAAGAAGGAAAAGGAAGAGAAGAAGGACAAGAAGGACAAGAAGGAGAAGAAGGAGAAGAAGCGCAAGGCCGATGACGACGAGTCGCCAAAGAAGAAAAAGAAAAAGTCCAAGGACTAGACCCATCATTCTATAGCATGTAAATGAATCGATATTGTAATACGTCATGGCATGAACCATACATTAATGGTTAGTGAGAATTTCGAAATGTTTAATGAGAATTTCGAAATAGTTATTGGTATTTTCGATTTATGTCACAATTTAACAGAATACCCAGTTTATCATGAAATGGTAAATCATCAATCGATGAGTGAAAAACACCCTCCCCTACATAAATGACATCAACTACTATAAATACACATACACCTTGAATCAATCCATTAACTGCAACTCATGCAGAAGTATCAGTATAGTGGTATATTAGTAGTGTGGTGTAGTAATAAAGTAGCAGTATAGTACTGTATTATTATAGTAGTGTATTATGATAGTTGTTAGACTCTGGTTACTTCAGGTACTCTAGTTACTATGTTCCTTCGCCGATGTGGTTGCGGATGATGCAACAGTTCCCAAGGGAACGATGGTGACAGGCATGCCATATAGCACTGGCACTGTCGAGTGGAAAGTTGTGGGTGTCATAAACGACAACCCTGAATGATCTGCCTTGCAACCATTTGGATAGGAGCATGATCTGGGGTATCAACACGTGGAAATATATGCGATAGGGAAGAGTGAAGCTTCATGATAGAAGATGTGTAGCAGTCAAAGACTTTGGGTTTTGAGAAACCACGCCGTACGGCAGATAAAAGGGAATCCTGGAGTAGAGATTGATCATCCAAACTGCTAAGATTGGTCTGGTGCTAAGATTGGACTGGTGGGTCCGAATGGGGGGGGGGGTAGATATTTTGCGAGACAAAATTCTCTTAGATGTGTGGGGTGAAGTTGTCGTGGTCAGGGAACCAACGTTTGGGCTGTGCACTGGTTTCAGCTGCCGTTGTGAACAACTATAAGTATGATTTTTAACGAGCACACACTCCTTGTCCAGATCCCAACTCGCTTTGGGTGGACAAAAGGAGTACCAAACCCACAATCACTATCATCTGCCTGAATTGGAGATAATCATTCACATTGGCCCTTATCGGCTAATGAACATAGTAACTAGAGTACCTGACGTAACTGGAGTCTAACAATAGTAGTGTATTATTATAGTAGTGTATTATTATAGTAGTGTATTATTATAGTAGTGTATTATTATAGTAGTGTATTATTATAGTACTGTATTATTATAGTAGTGTATTATTATAGTAATGTATTATTATAGTAGTGTATTATTATAGTAGTGTATTATTATAGTAATGTATTATTATAGTAGTGTATTATTATAGTAGTGTATTATTATAGTAGTGTATTATTATAGTAATGTATTATTATAGTAGTGTATTATGATAGTATTGTAGTGGTATACAGTTGTTTTCAAAACTATATAAACTAGGGGGGCAAAATGTTTGGAACCAGAACTAGTAAAAATAAACAAACCAATAATTAAAAAGGCTTCGTACCCCTTCACAGAGTCTTTCAACACAAATGGCGTAATGTTTGACACCAACTTTGATTAAAACTCAATATTCTGAATTCTTAAATCTGGAGACTGGTTTGATTCATTTTGAAAAACACTGTAGTAGTACATTATTATAGTAGTAGATTAGTGTATTATTATAGTGGTGTATTATTATAGTGGTGTATTATTATAGTGGTGTAGTAGTATATTAGAATAGTAGTATAGTAGTAGAGTAGTAGAGTAGTATTTGTTATGTTCTTTAATACATTCATGCCTGAAACCTTGTATTCGTTGATGGTTCCTACGACAGATGAGCCGAAGTGGTTTATATAGCTTTGAGAGAAACTTGGCACCGAAAAACTCTCCACCAGAACAATAGTAAGTATTGTTCTGGAATGTTCCAAAGGGGCCTCTGATTTACGAGTTGTCATAACGACTAAAAGCCGTGCCACAGCATTGGCATTTGTAGTAGAAAATACTAGAATCGGACATCTTAGGCTTCATAATGTATCTATAGGTAGTGTTCTACCTATTGTGCATCTAACAAAACCTATTTAAGCCTAATAAGCCTAATAAGACTAATAAGACTAATAAGACTAATAAGACTAATAAGACTAATAAGACTAATAAGAATAATAAGACTAATAAGACTAATAAGACTAATAAGACTATACAACTGGTACTACTCTACTACTTTAATGCTGCACTACTAGATTGTTATGTTCTTTAATACTTTATGCCTAAAAGCTTGAATTCGTTGATGGTTCCTAAAAGAGGAATCTGGGAGGTTCTCTTAGGATTTTGAAGAGAGAAAGTGGCATTTAAAAACTCTCCACCAGAACAATAGTAAGGATTGCTCTGGAATGTTCCAAAGGGGCCTCTGATTTACGAGTTGTCACGACCATTAAACGTTGTATCATCATTGTAACAATATTCGGACTGAGAGGTTTCATAATATATTCATAGCCAGGGCCCTGCCTATGGTGCATCTAACAATATAACTACTAAGACTACTAAGACTATATGACTAGGTCTATAAGACTATATGAGTATGACTATTAAGACTACTAAGACTCCTATGACTACTATGACTACTAAGACTGGTATGACTAATGACTATACTGACTATACTGACTATGACTATACTGACTATATGTTATGTTCTTTAATACATTTATGGCTGAAATCTTATATTCGTTGATGGTTCATCAAAGAGGAATCTGAGAGGATCTCTTAGGATTTTGAAGAAAGAAAGTGGCATCGAGAAACTCTTCACCAAAACAATAGGAAGTGTTGTTTGGGAATATTCGAAAGGGGCCATTTACGAACGAAGTGACGTGATGAGTAAACGTCGTATTACCATTGTTACAATCAACAACAATAGGATAACAACGATAACAACGATAACAAGAAAAACCAGTTCATCTTTGGTCCGTCCCATTTTTGACCTCTTCATTGGATTGGTACTGCAAGACTCCCAAATCAAATTTAAGTACACTATAATATGAGGCAATCCTCCAGATTCAAGGATTCGGAATTTATTGAATTCTTATGAAGGAACATTACGCCATTTTGTCAACACGTGATGGGTTGTGATGAGGAAAGTAAACNTAACCATGGAGTAACGTCCAGCGGTTGACCAATACTATAAGACACTGATCTCATTGTCTCATCAAGATATGTAAACACTTCTGGAGAAGTGTTTACTTCAGGAGTAGGAGAAGGAGAGTTGTCAGTGCTCATTGAATTATCATCAATACGAGATCTTTTGGTGGGTCTGGTTCTTGGAGGCATCTTGGTATACCTCAGGCAGTTGATGTAAAATTAGTTGACTAAGTAATTGGGGTAGCGAAGGCCTCATTATATAAATGGGAGTCGGCCTTCACTGACCCTTGGTTGTCAGGACAACCAAGGAGAACAATTGAGGGTAACACGGATTAGCCCTAGGTTGCACTCAATAAATACAAGTCTGAAATTTAATAGATTAAGAGTCAAATTACTCTACCGATTGAGAAAAGGAAAACATGACTGAAACCGAGATTATTCCCCGGAGTTACATCGATTCGTTGGATCCTAAAGTCAAGGAAGCCTTCTTGAATGAGATAGACACCGTGGGCCCTTATCCCTACGGGGGGACTGCTACCGACGACATCAAAGAGGCTATAAATGAGATCGTCGACATTTTCGGAGACTACAAGCCTGTCGATGCGATAACCGACCCCGCCTTGGAAAGCATCCTTCAAGAATTCTTAGATGAATTACTGGTATCACGAAGTTTGAAAATGATCGTCGCAGCATGGGATAACCAGACGTACGAAAAATACTTCCCAGGCGATGAGCAGCGGACCTTTTTCATACGGGGGCACAGGAAACTTGCCAGGACGATCAAAGACTTGATCCCAGCAGTGAGCGAAATCTCTTCGATACCATTCATGAAACTCAAGCATCTCGGCGACGTAACCTCAGCTATCATGAAGGCAATCAAACAGGGAAGAGGAAACATACGCGAACGTGCTGGAATCCGAGCAATGATGATTGACACCCTTGTTTCCTCCTGGAAAGGAACGAATGAAACTGGAGTACAGGTTATCGAAAATGAAATCGGATTTTACAATTCAGATTTCCCTAACATGAGGCAACTCGTTGACTCAACCTCCTTGTACCATAGGCTCCTTACGTCTTATGAACCGGAGGGAAGACAAGCAGTGAAACATTGGGCAAACGACAAACTCACCTTTAATACGCCAGATGACAAACTCCTCGCACTAATCAAGACCGACCTTGTTCCGAAAATACGTCGAATGGGAACAGCGCGGTTGGAGGCACAAAAGGAACAAGATCCGGATGTCCATGCAGAGTACTTAAGGATCATGAAGGAATACAACTGTCACGACGCCTTCTATGAAGTACCACAACGCCTGACCACCAAGACCGTACTCGCCCACAAAGTTGCCGAGAACGGTTCAAGTGCACATGCGTCGAAGGCGTCATCGTCTAAGGACCGGAAAACGGGTGGAGATCAACTTGTGAAGTTGTTAATTCAGCTTATCAAAAAGCTGGAGTCATGCTGGAATTGTCTTCAAAAGGATCACAACACCAAGGATTGTCCGATGCTATCGGAACCACAATCTAATATTGCGGCCTATATCATGCCAGATTACAAGGAGGAGACCAAGCGCGAAAGATCCAAATTTCAGGAGAGATTATCGCGTTATTGGAACAAATCCTCCCAATGACGGACGTCGGGGCTTGTACTACAAGTAAATCGTCTTACTTATAGGACAGAATTGGACAAACTTAACACTGTAAGAGCGACCCCTACAATATCATATACCAGAGACGAAAAGCCATCGCTCACGATTCACGAGATCCGATATCAGACAAAGGATGACCTCATCAACAATGAACACTTGAAAGA
>NLAW01001477.1:0-19496 GCA_002370915.1 Metschnikowia lochheadii | reverse complement strand
GGTTATGTGTAAGTTAATTTAACCACCCTCAAACGTATAGAAATCTATTTCTTGTATACGAAAACGTCATTTAAACGGTTTAACCGATCTGATACTGATCGGGTCTGAGTGGAGACTGATCAGATAATGATCGGATAATGATCAGGTAATGATCAGGTCTGAGTGGAGACTGTACTATATCCAAAGCATCTTGATCAAATGATCAGGTCTGAGTATGTTACTAGAATAGACTTGTATCAGTCATGGAGAACAATATTTCCATAGACATATTCCCCACTGCAAGACCGCAAGAGGATTTTTTTGGTAGACAAAAATGAATGCTCATACATAATAGAAAGCTGGTTTTCTTTCTCTTTAAGCTTACCCACCAGTCAAAGTCAATACTAGCCAAAGTCAATACTAGCCAAAGTCAATACTAGCCAAAGTCAATACTAGCTAAAGCCAATACTAGCCAAATCAGCCAAAAATTAGACATACCCCAAGAGTAACCACATACAAATATACTCAACAAAACTTAATCCTCCAAAACTCTAGTTTGTATACTAGATGTTTGTTATTTCTGGATTCAATTATATGTGTATATGTGCATTTGTAGAAGTACATGGAGAACAGTGATGTTCAAACTGACTATAAAGGCATAGAGAAAATAAGACTGTACTATATCCAAAGTAAATTGATCAAATGATCAGGTCTAAATACACCATATAGTCATACACCGAAAGTATACACCATATAGCATATAGCATATAGGATATGGCATATAGGATATAGCCATACACCATACACCATACACCATACACCATACACCATACACCATACACCATACACCATACACCATACACCATACACCATACACCATACAGTCATATAATCACATAGTTGTTAGATCCACCATAGACAGGGCCCAGCCTATGAAGGTATTATGAAGCCTCTCAGTCCGAATATTGTTGCAATGGTGATACTGCTTTTCGCCATCAAAACACTTCGTGCATAGATTGCTCCTTTCGAATATTCCAGAACAATCCTTACCATTGTTCTGGTGGAGAGATTTTCGGTTCCACGTTTCTCTCAAAGTTATATAAGCCACTCTGGTTCCTCTCTTTGAGAAACCATCAACGAATATAAGAGTTTAGGCATCAATGTATTAAAAGAACATAACATAAATGTATTTTTGCCAATTGTTTTAACAAGAGCAAAATTAAACAACCCAATAATTCAAGAAAGTTTCGCACACCTTCTGCACAGTTTTTTCAAACCAAATGGCCGGAATATTTCACATCAACTCTTATTAGAATTCAATATTCTGAAATCTTAAATATGACAAGTTGCCCCTAATGTACTAACATTTGGGAGTCTTGCTTTACCATTCAAGGGTTAAACCGGACAAAACATGAATTGGTTTCCTTGGTTTCCTTGTTATCCTTGTTATCCTTGGTTTCCTTGGTTTCCTTGGTTTCCTTGATAGACTCCGCATAGGGAACTCTGTTTTTGGCAAGACAGAGGGTCCCGTGGTAAAGGGCGACACTCGTATGCTTCTCTCTTTATGAATCAATGCAAAAGAACATCCCAAAGCATCGGCAATAGTAGTAGACCGCTTAGCACCACCCGAGTCCGGCGACACGATCGTACACTCAGTATAGTTAGGAATACAGTCCACAATGTATCTTTTGAACAAAGGCATCAGGTACAAATTATCCACCAGAATGTCAAAAAAGCCCTGAAATTGTGGGTCATGCAAATCCATGGTGATGCATCTGTCTGCATGTTATCCTTGTTATCCTTGTTATCCTGTATACAACAACCAGTTTAGGAGGGGTACGAACCTTTTTGACTTATTGGTTTGTTTAATTTGGCCAGTGTGGTTTGAATTGTTTTACCGGGCTGGTTTGAATACTTTTGAAAAACACTGTACTGTATAATTATTTGTTTTGAAGAAAGATAAATGCAATTTACAAACAATACTTCCAAATAACCTTACAATCCAAACACTTATAACTGATTATTCAAGAGGAAAAAATTACGTCAAACTATTATTACAGAAGCAGAAAGAACATGCTCATATTACTGTCGCGAAAGACACACCCATTATTGAAGGATTTAGAAGAGTTAAACAATAACCTCCATTAGTACAAATTGAAAAGGAAAACTCTGAATTGAACCAAAAGGATTACGTTAAACGACTATTAACGATTACAACCAAACTCCATGGAAAGTTGACAAGGATATGAAAACAGCTGGACCAATGACGACAGAATAAAGAGAAATTACGATACATTACAAACGAGAACAGAAAGAAATTTACTCTACAGAACAAAGAGAAATTACGATACACTCAGAACGAGAATAAGAAGAACTTGAGTTTACAGAATAAACGTCACAGAAGGAAAACAATTTATACGTGACGAAATGAATGAGAATTACCCCAAGAACCCGCGCGAACTCGAAACTAAGAAGTCCATGGTATATGCATGACGACGCGCGAAATACAACATGGTTCCGTGTTAGACTTGAGATTTACCTAATCTCGATACAGGACCTCCGAACGGTCAGACAGATATATACAAGATTGGCTCGAAAGAGAATATGCAGGCAGCAATGTCGAGCGAGCGATAAAAGGTCGCGGAGCAACTCAATTGAAAAGAGAAGAACTCCACAGCTTAAGCACGCTATATATATATATTAAGAGATAAGCCTGAACGACATATATTATTATCATCTCTACTTACATCAAGTGACCGGGTGAGTTCCTACTATACACAGTAGCCGTCAGTATATTCCTCTACACATTAGATATATTTAGATATTCCTTTTAGGCAACGTCCCTGGAAACGATCTAAAACCCCGACAAGCAGTTAGAAGCTTAGAACCCTTGCGAATATAGGTTTAACGCCCCAGGTCGCATTATAATTCTAACATTCCGTGAGAGGAGATACTTGAGGACAAAGTATCGATCTAAGAGGTGGAGGATGTTAAACTTGAGATTTAGCGAATCTCGGTACAGGATAGGACGCAGCATATGCGCCCTGATACGAACATTCCCCATTTCAGAGTTGCTACCCCGCTTTATGCCGGCTTAGCCGACAGCGCCGGATATATAAAGGGGGCGAGTTCCTAGCTTTGAACGAAACAACTCCAGTACCTAATCTTAGATAGTTATAGTCTAATATAGATATCATTAATTAGCTAAGAGTATTCATAATGCTGTTCGGTGAGTTCCTACTATTAGTAGCCGTTCAGAATACGCAGTCATCGTAAGGTCATCGTAAGGTCATCGTAAGGTCATCGTTCCTGGAAGATCCGATTAACATTGACAAGCCGTTAGAAGCTTATAACCTCATGCGAATACAGGCTTAACGTGTCCCAGGTCGCATAATAATTCTAACAAGACTTTAAAATACCCTGGTTTAATACATTGATTGGTATTAATAACATGAAAATTGCTCAATTTTTTTCTTATTTTTCAAATCTAAAAGTCTATTTTGTTCCCATTTCCGGGTGAATGTTTGAAATTGGATATTTAAAGGTCAAAACACCCCTTCTGCACTTTCGCACGTATGCAGTGCAATGCTCACTGCGCACTAGGAAAAAAAAAAAGAGGTCCCCTGTTCCAGCAATGAGGAAACCCCAGCACTGAGAATTGTGAGATTCTAAGATTTTGAAATTCTAAGATTTTGAAATTCTAAGATTTTGAAATTCTAAGATTTTGAGATTGGGAATTTGAGATTATGAAAATATGAAAATATGAAAATATGAAAATATGAAAATATGAAAATATGAAAATATGAAAATATGAAAATATGAAAATATGAAAATATGAAAATATGAAAATATGAAAATATGAAAATATGAAAATATGAAAATATGAAAATATGAAAATATGAAAATATGAAAATATGAAAATATGAAAATATGAAAATATGAAAATATGAAAATATGAAAATATGAAAATATGAAAATATGAAAATATGAAAATATGAAAATATGAAAATATGAAAATATGAAAATATGAAAATATGAAAATATGAAAATATGAAAATATGAAAATATGAAAATATGAAAATATGAAAATATGAAAATATGAAAATATGAAAATATGAAAATATGAAAATATGAAAATATGAAAATATGAAAATATGAAAATATGAAAATATGAAAATATGAAAATATGAAAATATGAAAATATGAAAATATGAAAATATGAAAATATGAAAATATGAAAATATGAAAATATGAAAATATGAAAATATGAAAATATGAAAATATGAAAATATGAAAATATGAAAATATGAAAATATGAAAATATGAAAATATGAAAATATGAAAATATGAAAATATGAAAATATGAAAATATGAAAATATGAAAATATGAAAATATGAAAATATGAAAATATGAAAATATGAAAATATGAAAATATGAAAATATGAAAATATGAAAATAGGATATGGCCATTTTTAGAATCCTCAGAACATATATATACAGTGTTTTTCAAAAGTATTCAAAGTAGCCTCCAGATTTAAGATTTCAGAATATTGAATTCAAATGAAAGTTGTTGTTTGAAACATTATGGTATTTGGTTTGAAAGACTGTGCCAAGGCGTACGAAACTTTTTGGTTTATTGGTTTGAATACTTTTGAAAAGCACTGTATACAATTACAAATCCCCAAATCGAAACAAATACTTCTAATGTTTATAAATATATGCCCCAATCTTGACTGATTTTTTTGACGGAAATCGGGAAATTTCTCACGAAAAGTTTAAAATCGTCCTCACGAAAAATCTAAATTCGTCCTCACGAAAAATCTAAATTCGTCCTCACGAAAAATCTAAATTCGTCCTCACGAAAAATCCAAAATCGTTCTCACGAAAAGTCTAAAATCTTCCTCACAAAAAGTCTAAAATCGTTCTTCCCCTGTATCCCCTGTATCGGGTAGATCTCACAAGCCCACGAAGATCACAAAGAAGATCTTACCCGATATTCATGAGATCGTGTGGGTTTTTTTTTTCTTTTTTTTTTTTTTTTTTTTTTTTTTTTTTTTTTTTTGTTAACAATGTAGATCCTCAGAAGGAAACAAAACAAAACAAGATAAAAATAGAAATAGAAATAAGATAAAAAAAATAACATTGAAGAACAAAGGCGTGAGGGTGTTGGTATACCTGCATATAGCGCGCGATCACGTGATTTATTATTTTTTTTGAGCCAGCCGCAGGATGTTCAATATGCAGGCCCGCACTCCTCGTGTTCCACGACTAAATTCTCCGCTCTAAACACGCCTCGACAAGGTAGAATCCCATCACTCTTTTGCAATTATGTCTTCTTCCTATACATTCAAGTGGTATGTATTTCATGTGAATGCCCCGTTTTTTTTTTTTTTTTTTTTTGCTGGGCCCACTCCCGTTTTTCCCGTCCTTCTACCGCCTCGTCCTCCCAACTTTAGCAACCTCGTGGCAACTCTCTTGCGTTTCCAGATTCGGAATCCACAGAGCTAATTCTGGGTCGACCAAAAGCTAATTTGGATGGACTCTTGGTTTATTCATTACTACTATACCATTGGTTCAATACCTAGACTAGATTATATTATACTGTGCTATTTTACTAGTGTGTTACACATAACAACTGGTTTAAAGTGTACTACTAAAGTATACACTGGTGTTTAGGTCTACTTTCTACTTTGTTGTATAAGCCAATAGTATTTTAGTGCCCAGGACCAGAAGACTAGGTTTGAATTGGCTGAATTGGACCTGACTAGACTACACTGACTTGTTTATATTGGACTCTATTAGACTGTCTTGACTAGGAATAGTCTAGCCTAGTTATAGCCATTGCTATGGACATCTATAATGGCAATTCCTATTCCTAGACTAGCTGGTTAGGGACTTGGGCTTGGGCTTGGGCTTGGTAGATTGAGCTGAACTGGAGTCATTTGGAATTGGTGCTATGCCTAGGTTTGGGACTATTACCTGACATTTCAGTTCATCCTCTAATGAGCTCTAAGTCTTAATTCTCTGTCTACTTCCTATGTCTTGTTAGGTCTATGTCTAATGACTAGGTCTTATGTCTACGTCCTATGTCTTGTTAAGAATTAGACTAGGTCTTCTGTCTACTTTCATCTGATTCTGCTTATTCGGTTCTATCAATTTACTCAACTGTTCTTATACTAACTTTTAGGCCAGCAGGACCACAAGAGGTTATTGTCACGGGCACATTTGACTCGTGGACCCAAAGCTTCCCTTTGGTTAAACAAACCGACGGTTCGTTTGAAATCACCGTGCCTTTGGAGAAAAAGGACACTTACTACAAGTACGTGGTGGATGGTGAATGGCTCACCAGCGACAACCAAAAGAAGCAGAAAGACTCTGACGGATTTGAGAACAATTTTTTGAGCGCTGAAGACTTGCATGCTACTAGCAACGGCAACGGTAACGGCTCCAAGATCCCTGAAGCCGGGGGCTTGGTTGCTGCCACTGGTTCCTCTGGTTCCTCTGGTGCTGCTGCTGCTACTTCTTCTACTTCTTCTGATCCTGAGCTCAGCACGACCGTCATGCCTAAAACTGAGAGCAAACAGCAAACTTTGGGCGAGCCAGGTATCTTTATCCCTCAAGATAAGGATGCTTTGGCTGCATTTGAAAAGGTCGAGGACGTTGACTCCCGCAAGTTGTCTCCTGCCGAGAAGAAGAAGCAGAAGAAAAAGTTGAAGAAAATCCAATACAAGGCCAGAAAAAAGCAAAAGGCTGCTGTGGGCAAATTGGGTCTGGCTGGTGCAGGAAGTGAGTCGACATCTGTTTCTCCAGAGCCTGAAACCAAGGCAGTTGAGCCTGAGGCCAAGGAAGTAAAGGAAACTGGCTTGGGTGCAGAAAAGACTGTTCACGAGTCTGTGATTCCAGTTCCAGCAGTCACTGAAAAGGCCGAAGAACCAACTTCCGTTGAGCCTGTTTCTGAAGCCAAGTCTGTTTCCACTAAGTCTGTTGTGGACGCCCCAGTTGTTGAGGCCCCAGCTTCCGAGTCCAAGGCTGTTGTCGAGACCCCAGCAGTAAAAGAAAAGTCCGAAGCTCCAACCACTTCCAAGGCTGAAGAGACGGTTCCTGAGGATAAGTCTGTCTCCGAAAAGGAAGCCACCGATGGTCACCCTGAAGTGACTGTTCTTGCCACCACTGAAATCATCGAAAACATTGTTATTCCTGTGGTTGCTCCACACGAGCAATTTGACTCTGCTCCCGTTGAAGAGAAAGAAGCAGCTGTTCCAAATGTTGAAAACGTTGATTTTGATAATGCCGCTGCTGCTTCAGTTGACGAAAGCGAATTCAAATCTTTGAGTGACAATACGTCCGTGAATCCAAGCATTTTAGCTGTGCACCAAGCCAACGTTGTTCCAACTGTTGTGGGTACACCCGATATCCCAAGCGATGAGATTCAAAAGGAGCAACCAAAGACTCTTACCCCAGAGCCTGTTTCAAAGTCGATCCTGGACTCCCAGGTCCCAACATCCACTGTCGCCGACGAGAGCCAAAACACCCTCGACCCTACGGTGGTGGGAGTCATCGGAGCTAGTGCAGCCGAGCAGCAATCGGCCAACGCCGTGGCTAAGAGCATTTCGCAAGAAGAGCAGCCCAAGCGCACAATCGAGCCAGCCATCACGCAGCCTATTGAGCCCGAGCAAAAGAAGACCGAAGGAGATGTCAAGAAGCTTAAGGACACGCCCGAGAGTGTTTTGGCCGCACCAATTAAGCCTTTGGGCGCCAAGGAGGTGGAGGCATCCCCAGTGCATGAGAACACGGTGACAGAGGAAATTATCATCACGCAAGGTGGAGATGATGTCAATGCCATCGAGGAGAAGATCATTGCAGCCGAAAGTGGACCAGTGAGTGTGGAGCAGATCCAGCCCACGGAGTCTGAGGCCCGTGAATTGGCAGAAGAAGCACACATTCCTGAGAGCACGCTTGGTCTCGACAAGAAGAGCAAGAAGGCCAGTGGTAAGGACAAGAAGGTCAAGGAGAAGAAGAAATCGGGATTCATGGCCAAGCTCAAGAAGATCTTTAAGTGAAGAGGAAATCATTGAAACGCGTTGAATTCAGAGCTGAATTCAGAGAATGAAGGTGAACTAACGACAGATCGGCTTTGACATTGAAAGCCCAATAATTATCGGGGCACTAATATTGTTTTGTATATCATGTATTAATAAATCATCATGAAAACCTGGGTAGAGAAGGGTAATATTTAGTACAGCTATACGCTGGTAGTAGAGCCTATAGAGTGGTGTATAGCCTAAGACTGGTAGTAGAGCCTAAAGAGGGTACTACCGTATAACAATTATATAGTAAGTAATAAAAACATATAAGTATATAAAGCAACACACCACCACGTTCTCATAGACTCGGCCAAAGTCTTTAAAACTGCCTGAACCCTGGTTAGTCTGATTAGTCAAGAACCCTGATTAGTCAAGAAACTTTTGTTGACTTAAGCTCTTTCCATACTTCAAGCATTTCAATTGAGTACTGGTTCTCAATAATTAGTGGTCAGTAGCTCATAAACAGTACCATGTATTTTATCGGGTTAAATGGTAGTAGTAACGGTACCAAAATATGGCTTCAAATAGCTACTCTTTAACCATCCTTTCCTCAGTATCAAGATCAGTATCAAGATCAGTATCAAGATCAGTATCAAGATCAGTATCAGTGTAGTAACCAGCGCGACAAAAGGTTTCGAACCAATAATTCAAAAAAGTTTCGTACCCCTCCGCACACTGTTTCAAACCAATAATTCAAAAAGTTTCGTACAATTCAATATTCTGAAATCTTAAATCTGGACGATTGCCTCATGTTATAATGTACTAAATTTGGGAGTCTTGGTGCATTACCAATCCAATCAAGGGTTAAAACGGGAAGGAACATCAACTGGTATGAATTTCTATTGGTGGTGAGAGAAAACCGGTTCGAGGGGATAGCGCTCTATTTATATTCTTTGTTCGCAACAACCCCTCATTTGCCCCCACTCTGATTTAGCCCCTTATTTGCCCCCACTCTCTGTTTTACAGCCATCCGCGCACCGCAACATATAAGAACAACATATAAGAACAGAGACCCCCACCATTGAGACCATTTTTTAACCCATTCTCTAGACCATTATTTATACCTTTGTTTAAACCACTAGTTCCATACTATCACGATATATATATATATATATATATATATATATATATATATATATATATATATATGCACAAAAGCAAAATGCTAGAGTGCATGAATTGATGTCTGAGGATATGATTGGTTTGAAGATACGATTGGTTTGAAGACCTTGTTTGGGGTTATAATATGTGGATTGGTATTTTTAACTTTGCTAGTGTGGTTTGAATTGTTTTGCCTCACTGGTTTGTTTGAATAGTTTTGAAAAACACTGTATACTAATGTGGACGATTCTAAGGTTTGCCTTCCCACTTTACTATAATGTGCTCCAGGGAAATCAATAATGAACTTGGAAGTCAAAGTGGACAAGCACTAACAGATGAGGTGCACTTGAACCCTACCAAAGACTACCAACACCCAGTGATTTTTTTTGGTTTGCAACTTTCACGAAAACTGTGTATACTATTATTAACTCCTGGTTGAAAAACTAACTCCTGGTTGAAATAAGATTTGGAATCACTAGAAACCTCTCATGGTGAACTGTCAACAAGTCCCTAACATGTACGGAGTGACAGAGTACCAGTACTTAGTGTTTCGTTAGATATGTTGGATGCAGACCAGTGATGTACTATGTGCAGGTAACTGGCAAGTGAATGGTTTTCATACGCCCGACACACTTAAGATAGAACTTTGGTCTTGTAAGGTACTGTTGGATTTTGGTATTCTTGAGCCCATAGTTTCTGCTACTGTTCTGTTTTAGGCAATCCGTGAAATTCTGGTTACTTGCGATGCCGCTCAACCTTGAGCAGAATCCCCTCTATAAATACCTTTCCACCCTGGACTACTGATTCCTGTATCTGGCGCCTCCTGACAAACCAAAGTCCCAGTCTGCACTCCTTGTATCCTGTACTGCTGATAACACATTACCTGAATACACGGGCCAGCACATCTCACATGTTCAACAGGTACAACAACCTACATATACAGGGATATGTTGAAACTACTACATTTGGGGGGTATCTTGAAGTACCAATTCAATCAAAGGGGTCAAAACGGAACGAAACGAAACGAAACGAAACGAAACGAATCGGAACATCCTTCTTTTCCTGTATACAACCTAGTCAAGGGGATAAGTATACGAAACAATTTTGGAATTCTTAGTTTATTTCATTTTTGCTAGTGTGGTTTGAATGGTTTTGAAAAACACTGTACCGAATCATAACAAAAAAAAACACTCTAAGTATTGACCAGACCCTTTTAATAGAGAGTGAGAGAGAGAGTGTGTGTGTGTGTGTATGTGTGTATGTGAAATGTTCTACATTCTCGGAGCTTCTTTCATTTGTCCCATCTGTTTGGTATTTATTGCATATCATTTCTACTCTTGTTTCAGAGTTGTTTCAGAGTTGTGTCATCTGTTCCACATCAGTCATTTTGCAGAGATTCACACCGCCACTTATTCCATTCTTGTTTCAGATCTTGATTGAAATTAAATTCTCTGATGTATCTGATTGATTTGCTTTACACTTGTTTCATACTTGTTTCAGACTTGTTTCAGACTTGTTTCAGACTTGTTTCAGACTTGTTTCAGACTTGTTTCAGACTTGTTTCAGACTTGTTTCAGACTTTCAGAATTGTTTATGGATTCAGACTGTCCAGAACATATAAAATCATCTGTCTTTTCCGTTCCCCATTACTGATTTATAATGTCACTTGGGTTTCGTCGTCAACATGGTCTCTAATCGGAGATTCACCATAACCGACAGAAACTCCTGCTCCTAACGCCCCTTGACTATTGAGGAAGTGACTCTGGCCCAAATCCTAAAGACAATTACTGGATCAGAGTATTGTGTGAGGAATACTTCAAGTTGTCTTCTACTCTCTGACCCATCAGACGAGCTCGCTGTTCAAGTAAAGATTTCTCTTGAGCCATGACTTTGAGGTGATTTTGGATGACTTTGTGACTGACTTTATGTTCTCTAAGATATCTTCCACTAAAGTGTTGACTGAAGTACCTGATGGTATTGACTGACGCACCCACTGGAGTCGACCAAGGTCTGGTCCATCCTTATTTAAGGACCACCACAATACCCAAAAGGGCCCAAACAAACGAAATCATCTACACATTCATATCAACCCAATTGATAAAGCCATGTCAAATTGTATACCTTCCTCGGTGTATTTAGACGCATTGCAATTTATAAATGGGGGTTCTTGGACAATGCTTTTTTTTTGGTGTGTATGGTCATGGTGATGGTGATCAGCTGACGTATCTTAGATGGTCAATAGTTTGGAAGGCCAATAGTTTGGAAGGTCAGGAGTTTGGAAGGCTAGGAGTTATGGCTTGCAGATGGCCACATTGGCACATGCCCGTTTTTGGGTAAGTCTTTACGGACGCTGGCCTGCACCTGGACATCTTCTAAGACTGGCTCGGGGTCCAAAGGTCTTGTGGAGTCGCTGAAGAAGTCACATACGCAGATCATGGCCCTTTCGTTGGGATTTAGATCGACAAAAATGATTGACAGAAAATGATTGACAGGAAATGATCGACAAAAAATGATCGACAAAAAATGATCGACAAAAAATGATCGACAAAAAAAGATTGACAAAAAAAGATTGACAAAAAAAGATTGACAAAAAAAGATCGATAAAAAACGATTGACAAAAATAGATCGATAAAAAATGATTGACAAAAATTACATCGACACAATTATAACAGAGTGATGTATACAGATGGAAAGATCTGCAGACCAATGGAACACATTTTGGGACACCTACTTTTTTTTTTTTGTCCTTTCACTGATTAATTCCCTTTCACCAATTAAAATTTTAAGATTTTTTTTGTTTTCTTTGTTTTTTGTTTTTTGTTTTTTGTTTTTTGTTTTTTGTTTTTTGTTTTTTGTTTTTTGTTTTTTGTTTTTTGTTTTTTTGTTCTCTAATACAATGCTAAAAAGACCTTTCTTTCAGTACGGTGTTTTTTTTTTCGAAAAGTATTTACTCCATACCAGCGTGACAAAATGGTTCCACCCAAGAAGATAGAATGGGTTCTTATTTACAGCCATATTATTTAGAGCCATATTATTTAGAGCTATATTAATTACAGCCATACTATTTAGAGCCATATTAATTACAGCTATACTTTTTACAGATATATTATTCAGAGCCATATTATTTACGGCCATATACAGTGTTTTTCAAAACTATTCAAACCAGCCTCCAGATTTAAGAATTTAGAAGATTGAATTATAATGAAAGATGGGGTTTGAAACGTTATAACATTTGGTTTGAAAGACTGTGTGTAGGCGTACGAAACTTTTTGAATTATTGGTTTGTTTAATTTTGCTAGCCTGCGGTTTGAACCATTTTGCCACGTTGGTTTGAATAGTTTTGACAATCACTGTATACTCACGCTCTCACTCACTCATACTCATAACCACAACCACAACCATACCATACCATACCATACCATACCATACCATACCAGAGTACTTCAATTCCAGGAACGCAAATTACACTAAGAGTGAGAACCAAAATACAAGAGTACTAGATCTACAGAGTACAATCTTTTTGAATACTATTCAAACCACTGCGACAACACGATTCAAACCAGACTAGCAAAATTAAGCAGACCAATAATTAAAAGAAGTTTCGTACTTACGACTTAAAAATTATTAAGGATCAAGGATTTGAAATAAAATGTTTATGTGAAAGCTTTATTAAGTATTTTAAAAACAGTAATTTTCCGAACTATTGGCTTGTTTAATTTTGCTACTGTGGTTTGAATCGTTTTGTCGCACTGATTTGAATCGTTTCGAGAAACACTGTACTAGATATACAGAGTACTAGATACAGTGTTTTTCAAAACTATTCAAACTAAGGGGGCAAAATGTTTGGAAGCCAGAACTAGCAAAAATAAACAAACCATTAATTAAAAAGGTTTCGTACCTCTTTACAAAGTCTTTCAAACCAAATGGCCTAATGTTTCACACCAACTTTGATTAGAATTCAATATTCTGAATTCTTAAATCTGGAGGCTGGTTTGAATCATTTCGAGAATCACTGTATTCAAACTAGTGCGGCAATATGATTCAAACCAACGCGAAAAAAAAGTTTCGTACCCCTTCGCACTATCTTTCAAACCAAATTTGCGTAGTGTTTGGTTTGAAACATGTTGTCGCGGTGGTTTGAATCATTTTGTCGCGGTGGTTTGAATCATTTTGTCGCGGTGGTTTGAATCATTTTGTCGCACTAGTTTGAATAGTTTTGTCGCGGTGGTTTGAATAGTATCGAAATATACTGTATACAGAGTACTAGATACATACCAGCATAAACCCCCCCCAAAAAAAAAAAAAAAAAATGTGATGATAATAATCTCAAGGTCTTAAAGTATTTATAGCGTATCAAAAAATAAAAAAAAATTGTGTGGTTAACTAATTATTTTGTGAACCAATACAATTGAAATGGTATGATATTTTGACTTTTTCGTGGTTGTTCCAAGAGTCTACCAAATACACCAAATAAAAACTGCGCACCATACAAATGTATATTTACGTTATAAATACGCACAACTCCAGATCAACACAACTCCACATGAACACAACAATTCGAAATCGGGAGTAAAACAATTTTCTAACCCATAGGGACCGTTTTGAATTCGAAATCTGCATATATAACCCTTTTCTTTCTTTTTTTTTTTTTTTCAAATTTGAAATCGGATTTTTTTACCTGTGCTGGGAATAGAGCTGGCGAGCACAGAGCTTGATAATTGAGCATTAGTATGATCTTCTGAATGAAGTCTAGTACCACCATTTCCCACCCATGTTGTTTAGCCGAAAAAATACTTGGCCTCTCCTAAATCTTTCAATTGGAAGCTGCTGCTCATCTTTCTTTCATCTTAACACATCTTTTAAACTGTTTCCAAAATAAAAGTTCCAAACAAAAGTTGGTTTGCTTCTGACAAATGCATGTTTTCATTGGCAGTTTTGTAATTCCACATCACGCTAGTAAGTATTAACTTGGTTCCAGACAAGCAGAGCTTGCTTTAAACCGTATAGGAGCTTGTTGGGTTTTAAGACACATATTTACTCTGGAACCAACTTTTAAGCTTTTAGGAAAAGCTCGGTACTTTTCTGTTAAAAGTTATAATATTTTTTTTTTTCAAATAATAATAATAAATCTGTAAATCATATTATTAAAGTATACGGAGAATCAGCAGGAAAAGATTATTATTAATAATAATAAATTAAAACTTATTCATGCTTGTTAAAACAAGGTCTAGGATCATCAGAGGCTTTACGTAATGGTCCATTTACGTAATGGTCCTTATATTTATACTCCATATATTTATACTCCATCTATTTATACTCCATAATTTAGACTCCATAATTTATACTCCATAATTTAGACTCCATAATTTAGACTCCATAATTTAGACTCCATATATTTATATACAAGTTAAGATATGAAGAGAATCAGTCCAAATCCGCAGTAAACATCAGTACCTCTACACTAGTAAAATATTGATGGGTCTGGCGTCAAGAGAAATCTTGGTATATCCTCGCTCAGTTGATACATATATATATATATATATATTTGGTGGTGTTATAAAATAGCGGGAGCTTGTCTTCCTTTTATATTGGGGGTGAGCCTTCACTCAACCTCAGTCACGTGAGGGGCCGCCGTCTCAGGGAAACATGGCGCCGCGGCTCCTGTTTCTCAACAAGATAAAGTCCAAATTATAGTACAGTCTTTTTGAATACTATTCAAACCAGTGCGGCAATATGTTTCGAACCTGACTAGCAAAATTTAACAAACCAATCAAATTGGAACAAAAATTGTTTCGTGCCCATTCTTCCTTCGCACACACTTTTTCAAACCAGATGGCGGAATGTTCCACACCAACTACCAACTTTCATTAGAAGTCAATATCCCGAAATCTTGAATCTGGAGGAAGGATTGCCTCATAGTTACTAAAACTACTACTACTACTACTACTACATCTACTACTACTACTACTACTACTACTACTACTACTACTACTACATCTACTACTACTACTACATCTACTACTACTACTACATCTACTACTACTACTACATCTACTACTACTACTACATCTACTACTACTACTACATCTACTACTACTACTACATCTACTACTACTACTACATCTACTACTACTACTACATCTACTACTACTACTACATCTACTACTACTACTACATCTACTACTACTACTACATCTACTACTACTACTACATCTACTACTACTACTACATCTACTACTACTACTACATCTACTACTACTACTACATCTACTACTACTACTACATCTACTACTACTACTACATCTACTACTACTACTACATCTACTACTACTACTACATCTACTACTACTACTACATCTACTACTACTACTACATCTACTACTACTACTACATCTACTACTACTACTACATCTACTACTACTACTACATCTACTACTACTACTACATCTACTACTACTACTACATCTACTACTACTACTACATCTACTACTACTACTACATCTACTACTACTACTACATCTACTACTACTACTACATCTACTACTACTACTACATCTACTACTACTACTACATCTACTACTACTACTACATCTACTACTACTACTACATCTACTACTACTACTACATCTACTACTACTACTACATCTACTACTACTACTACATCTACTACTACTACTACATCTACTACTACTACTACATCTACTACTACTACTACATCTACTACTACTACTACATCTACTACTACTACTATTACTACTGCTGCTACATTTGGGGGAGTCTTGAAGCACCAATCCAATCAAGGGTCAGAACGAAAAGAAATGAACTGGGTTTCCTTCTTATCCTGTATACAACTACTTTGTTTGAGGGTTTACGAAACAATTTTGGAATTATTGGTTTGTTTAATATTTGCTAGTTTGGTTTAAAGAGTTTTGTCGCGCAGGTTTGAATACTTTTGAAAAAACACTATGATACACCTAACTTCTATGGCACCTCACTTTAAGGACACTTTACGAAAGTGACAAAAGTAGACGTAATCCATCATTCACCATAGGTATCAAAGGTAGAAGAGGCAGTAAAGGTAGAAGAGGTAGAAGAGGTAGCAGAGGTAGAAGAGGTAGAAGAGGTAGTAAAGGTAGTAAAGGTAGCAGAGGTAGTAAAGGTACTAAGGTAGTAAAGGTAGCAGAGGTAGTAAAGGTACTAAGGTAGTAAAGGTACTAAGGTACTAAGGTAGTAAAGGTAGTAAAGGTAGTAAAGGTAGTAAAGGTACTAAGGAAGTAAAGGTACTAAGGAAGTAAATGTTAGATCCACCATAGGCAGGGCCCTGCCTATGAAGGTATTATGAAGCCTCTCAGTCCGAATATTGTTGCAATGGTGATACGGCATTTGATCATTACTATAATTCCTACAAGAATGGGTTTTCGAATATTCCAGAACAATCCTTACCATTGTTCTGGTGGAGAGGTTTTCGATGCGTTTCTCTCAAAGTTATATAAGCCGCTCCGGTTCCTCTCTTTGAGGAACCATCAACGAATATAAGAGTTTAGGCATAAATGTATTAAAAGAACATAACAGTAAAGGTACTAAGGTACTAAGGTACTAAGGTACTAAAGGTGATTGAATGACAAGTCCAAAAAAAGAAGGGGCGACCAGCCGTCGGATTGTTTTTTTCAAGAAATTACTTACATTCATTAGAGATTGAAAATATCCAAACCACATTAAATTTATTCAACCAAGTTGTTCTTTAAAAAATTACAACAACGGATCTTTTGGTTTTCAGGTCTCTTGGGTTTCGGACTCTTGGGTTTCGGACTCTTGGGTTTCGGGTGTCTTTTCGATCTTCACTTTCGCAGAGTACTTGCCCAAGTTCTTGTAGTATGGAATCTTAACGGTGCGCAGACCTTCGGCCAAGTCAAACAAGTTCACGGTAAAGTCTTTGGCGTGCCTAATCGTAGTCTGGCACTTGGACTCCTTCCTTACTCGTAATGAAAGCACTGTCTGCTTTCACAAGCAAAGGCAAAGACTTGAAGTCATGGACTTTATCGAGCCAGTCTCCGTTGCCATGGGTTTCAAATCTCCGCTGCCATGGGTTTCACGGATCTTGACATCAAGGATGAAGAAAGTATTGAATTAAGATAAGTGTCATGACTTGCACACATGAATCAATAATATTTGAACCAACATTGCACTTCTTGAACCACATCAAGTATGAAGGAGTGAGAGAATATTTCTTCGTGGTACCACTACCACTTATTCGTCATCGATATTGGTCGTCATCGATAGTGGTACTATAAACAATTAACTATCCTTTATTCTAATATACACACCGCGTCTTATCAACAAAGTCACCTCATTCACCCACCAAACTGACTAAAAATGAGCACTCAAACACATGAAATGAACCATGAAACAGAGACTGAACCAACATAAATCATTTATCTTGAAACAGAAACTGAACCAACATAAATCATTTATCTTGAAACATGAAAATGACATGAAACAAATGATATGAAACACGAAATCATGAACCATGATTCACACACTAAACTAGCATGAAACAACACTAAACTAGCACGAAACAACACTCATATACATGAAAAAGAGACTAAACACACACACACACACACATCAAACAACATTCACACACTTGACTTAACGGGCTTCGAACTGCACCATTCTTCTGGTACGTGCTTTATAAATGACCCGGTGGCCACATTCCTTACACCGGATGGCATCACTCTTGCCTAAGGAAAAACTGGCACCACACTGCGCGCAGTGGTACTTGACACCCAAAGACTTGGAGGTGATATGACCGTGTGCAGCATGAGAGATGGAGGCGGGGGCACTGAAACCTTCTCTTTGGGGGGACGACATTGTGAGTGGTGCAGAGAGCTGGAGAATTGGAAAGCTGAAGGTGGAGAGGTAGAGAGGTGAAGAGCGATGGTTTTTCATGGCTTTGTAAGTGCGCACAGACCTCGGCTTATCTGCAGGAAATTAACGTGACATATATATATATATATATATATATATCTACCAGACCCATTTTCAACTGATCTAACACAACCATAGTACTTTTTAATATATGTTTATTTGCTTTTAGATGTGTATTAATTCTTATAGCTGGTTGTTTTTCGGACTTAATTGTTTCTCGTACTTAGTCATTTCCTGCATACAAACACAGGACCCATAATGTTGCGTCTTCTTGACCAGTCTTTTTGCGTGAATGTAGTGAGCTACTAGTGACTGAACCAATGTGCTATTAATAATGACTGAACTAGTATTGACTAAAATAGTATTTGATTAATAGTCTACAATGATGAAAATTATATTTTTGCATAAGATAAACTAAAAGCTATGGATCGATGTACATGCAACAGCATCGTCCTCCATGGTGAAATCAAACCAAACTGGGCGCGGCTTAGATAACCCAGTACAAGATGGCAGTGAGAATTGGTAAGATTCCTGCAACGTTTCTGCCTGCTCCATTGAATTCGGGAACAACTGATGCGGATGCACTGCTAAAGCCAGACGATGTCTTAGGGGGCTTAGGTGTCTTGGAAGCGCTCAGTGTCTCTGAAGTGTTTGGTCTTCCGGCCTTAGGAGGAGGCTTAGGAATGTCTGAGGTCTCTGGTTGCTCTGGGCTCTCTGGCTGCTCTGGGTTCTCTTGTTGACCAGGAGCACCAGGATCACCAGGAGCACCAGGAGCACGAGGAGCGTCAGGAGCACCAGGAGCGCCAGGAGCACGAGGAGCTTCAGGACCACCAGGACCACCAGGAGCACCAGGAGCACCAGGAGCACCAGGAGCGCCAGGAGCACCAGGAGTCTTTGGAGTGCCAGGAGTGCCAGGAGCGCCAGGAGCACCAGGAGTCTTTGGAGTGCCAGGACTGCCAGGAGCGCCAGGAGCACCAGGAGTCTTTGGAGCGTCGGGAGCGCCAGGAGCGCCAGGAGCATTTGGAACGTCTGGCTGTTGAGGGTTTTCAGGAGTCTCAGGAACCTTAGGTTGTTCAGGAGTCTCAGGCTGTTCAGGAGTCTCAGGCTGTTCAGGAGTCTCAGGAACCTTAGGTTGTTCAGGAGTNGAGTCTCAGGAACCTTAGGTTGTTCAGGAGTCTCAGGCTGTTCAGGAGTCTCAGGCTGTTCAGGAGTCTCAGGAACCTTAGGTTGTTCAGGAGTCTCAGGCTGTTCAGGAGTCTCAGGAACCTTAGGTTGTTCAGGAGTCTCAGGCTGTTCAGGAGTCTCAGGCTGTTGAAGAGTCTCAGGAACCTTAGGTTGTTCAGGAGTCTCAGGCTGTTCAGGAGTCTCAGGCTGTTCAGGAGTCTCAGGCTGTTCAGGAGTGC
>NLAW01001474.1:5908-26080 GCA_002370915.1 Metschnikowia lochheadii | reverse complement strand
CTCCTATTCAGACTTCTACTCCGCCCCATTGTACGGAGTAGTAGAATCAGCTGAGGTGATTAAAACAATGATCGCTAAGGAGTTGTTTCGTAGCGATCTAGATTCTTGAAAAGTTATATAAGCCGCTCCGAATCCTAGCTTGAGGAATCATCAACGAATAAAGATAACTTAGTACTTAACGTTACAACAAGAATCTAACAGTTATGGCCAATGTTAGATTCACTTTTCCGTCGCTGTTCAATTAAGGCAGGTTAATGCCGCTCTTATATGTGATGTATATCAGTTTCAATGCTGTTCAAATTAAGTAATCTGCCTTACATTATTGCCTCCTGATGTTAGAAGTATGCTCATCTGTGCATGCATCAAGTGTTAATACATTCATTTGGTTGCAAAAACATTCACGTGCGCACTCTCACGTGATTGGAAGAAACAGATGTATTGCCAGTTCAATAAGACGCGTCTCCAGGCACGTGACATGAAGCTTCCTCGCGCAACACTTGTTTAGATAAATAACCTCAATAAACCCTACTTAATAATCATCATAGACTACAATATGCTTAAATGATCATAGAACAGTATGCTCATTTTAAAGCGCAGTGGGACAGAGCGTTATATCTACAAAAATAATTAAATAAGAATCTAATTACAAGACTGGCAGATTGATAGGGTTGCAATTACGCCACTCACAAAACGTACGCCTACTATCGCTTTGAAATCAAGTGTTACTCCCCCACTTATAGTTTTATGGATAAAAAGAACCAGCAAAAGGGATAATGTTTGTTCCCATGGGTTACTCGAAACTAGTTACATGACGAACGAGTGGATTCCAAATTGTCGGCAGTAATCTCAGCCAATTTATTAGCTGGATAGAGGTCAGATTCATGAATTTTATATCGTGGTCCTAAAAATGCAGGATGTCTGCATGGCTCCTGATTCATTTGCTATTGTTTTGGAGGAAATGCGTGACATAGCGTAAATCCGCATTCACTATAAAATGAGTCGCCTATTCCTCTTAAATTGTCATGAAAATATTCCACTTCATCGTTGCTTTCCTTGTCGGTCCCATTGCTGCCAGCACGTCCTTGGCACATCCCGAGTTTCCATGGGTCTTCTTTGCAAAAGTCAATGGCACACTTTTGCCGCTTTCTGGGATGTATCGCGGGGAACGATTTCAAGATGTGAGCATCTTTTGTTATGGAGATCTGTTGGTTGGCCCTAACGAGTTCAGCTTTGGAGACCGAAAGGCTTATACTACTCATTTTCCCGAAAGACAGTTCGTGGGGTTTTACCAAGGCGATTTGGTGTTTGGTGCTAGAATCTCTGCTGCTAAAATGAGGTTGGATAGAAATTGGAAGGTTCTCGGTGGCCCCTTTTACTCTTGTGATTTAATGTATGGCTCAGCACGCGGCATTTTCAAAGAGGTTCGAGAGATGTTAAGGTAGAAGCTGGTGTGGCGAGTGGGGTGGGGGCATGACGGGACACGTTACCCCGGATTCCTGTATATACATATCCATATACTGCATACACTCCCCAAACCTGTACATAAACCCTTTTTTCCTGCAGACGTTTATTTTTTGCAGATACACCGCACACTACGTATTTACTCCCCCCCCAATCCATGTCCCATCCGTTTTCCCGCCGCCTCCTAAAGGAGCTCAAGGCGGCAATGGCCTCAAAGTCTCCAGGCATAGAATACCTCCCGTCCTGCACAGTACAGGATTACCATGTCCATATCTCCGTCCCCAACGACTTCTACGCAGGCGCCGTGTTTCTCCTTTCCATTGCCATCCCCCAGAATTACCCCGTGGATTCGCCACTGGTTAAGTTTGTTTCTGATGAGTCTCATGATATTCCCCTACATCCACATATTTATTCCAATGGCCATATTTGCCTAAACATCTTGGGAGATGATTGGACGCCGGCCTGTGGCGTCGAATCGGTGGTTCTAAGCGTCCAGAGTATGTTGAGTACTAATACGCTATTGGAGAGGCCGCCTGATGATGTACAGTATGTGAAGCTGGCGCCTAGAGACCCAAAAAAGGCTTCTTTCGTGTATCACGATGATTCCGTTTAGTGACGTGTTGGTTCACGTGATATTTTGCGTGACTGTTCACGTGCGAAGCACGTGTTACTACTCAGAGAATCTGAAACAATCCTGAAACACTGAAACACTGAATACTTAAATTTTGGAATTCTGAAATCCTCAAAAATAGAAAAAAAACTATTTTAGTTTAAAACAATCTGAAACAGTTCACTTGGTGCTTCACGTGACAGTTCACGTGATAGTTTACGTGCGAAGCACGTGCCACTACTTAATCTGAATCAATCCTGAAACAATCCTGAAACACTGAAACACTGACATACTAAATACTGAAACAATCTGAAATAATCATGAAACAATCATGAAACCATTTGAATGATTCCTGAAACATTCCTGACACATTTGTGAGACATTACTGAAACGGAAAATGGAGGGAATAGGGGGATCACTGGGTTGCTGATCCACGTGGCACCTGCATATACTACCATACCACGTTCCAGTCTCAGTAGGGAATTCATGCCCCCCCCTCCTCCTTCAAGAAATGGGAGTCCCTGGTCACGTGACTCGTCTTGATGAGAGCATTGCCGAATTGGGAAATTTTAATTGCTTTAACGAGCTAATTCTAAAAATGACACTAACAATTGCTAAGTGGTTTAATGGATTGTTCTGGATGAGGTGTACCGATTTTGTTTCTACATATAGAAGCATGCTAAAGCCTCGTTCTTAGCCTTCGTGTGGTCGTGACATTGTGAAGTGTTGTGAGCCCTTATATTGTTTCATCCATTGATGTTGTGTCCTGCAGATACGATGATTGTCCTGCAGACACCTCATGGGCTGGTGCAGAACGCTAACGTCATAACCACAGGTGGGCTGCAAGGCTGAAGTAAAACAAGCCAATTCAAGGCCTCAAGTTGGAATGAGGTTATTCAAGGAGTCAATTTTTGTTTGAATTCCGTTTAATTTTTGTCTATTTTCTGTCTAATTTCTGTCTACTCGTGTCCAAAATATGTCCAATTTTTTTGTCCAATTTTTTGTCCAATTTCTTGTCCAATTTTTTTGTCCAATTTTTTTGTCCAATTTTTTTGTCCAATTTTTTTGTCCAATTTTTTTGTCCAATTTTTTTGTTCAAAATTTGTCTTGTTGTTGTACAATTCTTGTCCTGTTTGTCCTGTTTGTGTCCAGCCTTGTTGTCCTGTGGGATGTCTCCTTTCTCAGGTCTGTTAATCTCGGCCGAGAAGTTCACCGAGCACGTTGTCGCGGTGTGATTAGTCGGAAGAACTCCGAGGCGTGGCCAAGTGTCTGCAGTACCGTAGGCGATCGAGGGTTTAGGTACAGGAGAATCTGAAAATTTTTTTGCGCGAGTTGTTCCGTGATCTCATAGTTGTTGGGTTGGCGATAGGCTGTGTGCAGGACTGCAAATTAGCAAGGCTAACTCGGTCCACGAACCAGGTGGATTTTGCCAAAAGGCCCTTTTGGACCCTTAACAAAGCATCAAAACCATCAATGGCCGAAACTCGGTCTTGTGGTGGAACCCGGCGGACCCAACGCAAGGTTGCTCCCGGACGTCCAAGCGCATAGCATATATACGCAACCTGCATGCGGCAGACCATACCCCTCTCTAGCACAACCAACGAAAAATTTAAACCAAGTTGCTTGCTTGAAGACGACTTGTTTCAGCCTAGTTTCAGTGTCATTTCTGCTTTGTTTGCTTCTGCTTTGTTTGCTATCTTTTTCGTGTGTTCCTCCTCGTTGCTGTCAATTGTGTCTCGTTTGGTCTGTCTCGCTCACCGTTGATCTAAGACCACGCCAACCTCAAGCCAAAAATTAAAAATCGAAGCGGCAAACCACCAAACCACCAAATAAAAATAAAAACAAAACAAAGAACAAAGTCGACTTAAAACCATCGACTTAAAACCATCGACTTAAAACCATCGACAATCGATCAAACAACCTGAAACACGAACCTCCAAACAACCTGAAACGAAAAAGGAAGTGAATCCCCAAAATCGAACCCAACTTAACCAAATCAAGCTTGAATCCATTCCAATTAAGGCTTAAATCCATTCCAATCCAAATCAGGCTTAAATCCATTTCAATTAAGGCTTAAATCCAATCCAAATCAAATCAGACTTGAATCCAAATCAATCCAAGGTTAAATCAAAATAAACTTTCAAGATGGATTTTCTGACTATAGTGAAACAAGAAAAGGTTTCGCCCAAACTCGAACCCATTGATGAGGAATACCTTCTTTCCATTACCAATGGCGAGTGTACGAGTGAGAATCCTCCTGGAAATGTCAATTATACACCCATCCCAAATTCCAGCGCCAATTCTGGGTCAAATTATGGGACTAACTCTGGTGCAATTTCTGGTGGGACTAATTCTGGTGCAATTTCTGGTGGGATTTCTGGGCCTGGACCACAATCAATATCTGGTGCCTCTGGGGCTTCTGGGGCTTCTGGGGAACTTAGGAGCCTTGGGAACTTGGTGATTGAACAAGCATGTGATCTGTGCCGCAAACGCAAACTCAAATGCTCTAAAGAATCACCAAAGTGTCTGAAATGTATCCAGCACAAATGGTGTTGCTCATACCTGCCGCGTACCGTGAGGTCACCATTGACCAGGGCTCACTTAACGGAGGTGGAGGCCAAGTTGGCCCATTTAGCCGATATCTTACGGTTTCTCTTGCCTGCATCCATCGATACCGATTCGCTTGCCGAATTTCAAGATTACGAGACCACGTTGAGGCCGTACCGAGATGTGTTGTGTGGCCTGGTGGATCTGGAGTCGCAGCTGCCGCTGATGAACCTGGTGTTTTCCAGCGATGGCCACGATGTGTTTGGGAAGAAAGATGATGAGTATTCCGATTGTTGTGAGAAGAGAATTAAACAGGAGATCTTGGATGATTTTGCCTTGAACAATATCCATCCTTCGGGTGATTCTCTGAAGATCTCTCTGAAACCCATGAGTCTGAAGATCTCTCTGAAGCGAGAGATGGCCAAACCAACTACACAGAACCAGTCTCTTCAGTTTTCTGCACCAATGTCTCAAATACCTCTGGGAGTTCTGGGAGTTCTGGGAGTTCTGGGACCTCTGGGAACTTTAGGACCTCAGGATATTCTGGGAACTTTGGGAATTGGATCAGGACTGAGCTCAAAGGGGGGATTGGATTACCGTTCGGTGGACCGGTTGGATTATGGCTCGTTGACGAGTCCCTCATCTTTGCTCTCGCTCAACTCCATTGATAATTATAACTATGATAAGCCAGACCTCGATATGGGGCACAGTCCAAAACGCCAGAAGTTACTGATTTCCCTGGCCCATGAGTACCTGTCGATATTCGACGAGGTTCTCTGTGACGGTTTCTCCTAGACCATTCCCTGATCCACGATCCACGACTGACTCCGATTTGTACTTAATGCCAACCTAATAATGATCACTGACCACTGACCACTGACCACTGGCAACTGACAACTGACAACTGACCACTGGATCGTCTAGGCAATTTGTAGAGTTCCCATTCCACATCGGCCTTGTAATCAGTGACCTTAAAGTGCTTGAGGAACTCCTTTGAACCCAAGCTAGACTTACCCAAACCTGGATTAGTGATCAGCCCAACTCAATACATCATCCAATTTCAATTCCTCCAATTTCTTCTGGTTATCAAAACTCAAACCAAACATATTGGCTCGTTCATTCTTGTAGGTTCCATGGCGAACGACCTTGGCCTTTGCAAAACAAAAGTCACTGACATAAAACTTCAAGATCTGGGACAATTCACTGGATGCAGGCTCGGACTTTATCTTTTTTTTGGAGCCCGAAACATCGGTCATTCCCAAGGAGGTGATCACATACTCTCCAAGATCATCTTTTGTTTTTCCTGGCCCTTTCCAAGATCTCGTCTTTCACTCTTCTTTCACCGTATCTTTCGAGACAAATCTTTAGACTGAGGCTTGCTTCTTTTGTCCAATTCTGTGGGCACATGCCAGGGCTTGCAAGTCAAGCATGTGGGTTCCAGTCAGAGTGGAAAATATTCCCAGTATCATCAGCAGTCATCAAGTTGATACCCCAACCACCAGCTCTAGTGGACAAAAGGAAAACGGAATCCTTAAAAGAACCATCCCTCCCGCAAAGAGACTCTTGTGCTTTCAGGCCAAAGCAAATCTTCGAACATTGGAAATCTCAAAGGTTCGTAACAACATGGCTACTCCACCACTTGCAATCCCATGTTCCCACTAAGTCGAATACTTCGAATTTATTCACTTCAAGTACATCATTGGGGATTTCTATTCTCCAGAATCATTCACTATATGGTCACGAGCTGAAAACAGCTTATACAGTGTTTTTTCAAAAGTAATCAACCCAAGAAGACAGAATGGTTCAAACCAAGAAGACAAAACGATTCAACCAAAGAAGACAGAATGGTTCAAACTAGAGCGGCAAAATGTTTCAAACCAAGAATTCAAGGGTTTCGTACCCCTTTTCACGTCCTTTCAAACCAATTATTAAGGGTTAAATGGCAGAATGTTTCACACCAACTTTCATTCATCGAAGAATTCAATATTCTAAAATCTCAAATCTTAAGTCTGAAGGATTGCCTCATATTATAATGTACTACATTTGAGAGTGTTGCAGTACCAATCAACCAATCAAGGGTCCAATCAAAGGTCCAATCATGGGTCCAATCATGAGTTGAAACGGAAAGGAACCTGAACTGGTATGAATTTCTATTGGTGGTGAGAGAAAACCCGGTTCGAGGAAATAGGGCTCTATTTATATTCTTTGTTCGCAACAACCCCTCAATTGCCACCACCCTCTAATTTACAGCCACCACTCTCTGAATTACAGCCATCCGCTCTTTTACAGCCATCCGCTTTTTTACAGCCATCCGCGCACCGCAACATATAAGAACAGAGACCCCCCCCCCTCACCATTGAGACCTTTTTTAACCCACTCTCTACGCCACTATTTATACCATTATTTTTACCATTGTTTAAACCAGTACTTCCATACTATCATGATGTACATATATACACAAAAGCAAATTGCTAGACTGCATGAATTGATATCTGAAGATACGATTGGTTTGAAGATACGATTGGTTTGAAGATATGATTGGTTTGAAGATATGATTGGGGGTTAAGTGCATTGGTTTGAAGACCTTGTTTTGGGGGATTATGTGCATTGGTTTGTTTAATTTTTTTAGTGTGGTTTGAATCGTTTTACCGCGCTGGTGTGAACCATTCTGTCTTCTTGGTTTGAACCATTTGGCCGTGCTGGTTTGAATACTTTTGAAAAACACTATAAAATGATGGGGAATTTCCAAGTGAGTTTACAAGTGATCTTCAACCTTCTCTAGGGTCATTTTTTTGATTTTTTGATTTACAGTGTTTTTTTTCAAAATTTTTCAAACCAGTCTCCAGATTTAAGAAATCAGAATATTGAATTCCAATGAAAGTTGGTGTGAAACATAACGCCTTTTGGTTTGAAACACTGTGGAGGGGTACGATACTTTTTTAAATTATTGGTTTGTTTATTTTTGCTAGTTCTGGTTCCAAACATTTTTACACTCCTGGTTTGAATAGTTGTGAAAAACACTTTATTGATTTATTGATTTATTGATACTTTGATATTTTTTGACCAGTTCATAGTTGAGTTTTTTCTATTTATTCTTCGCACTTTGGACCAATGACTGCGAAGTGACTGCAAAATCCATTACCAACAACGCATAAATCCAATATCATCATTATCCACTAAAAAAAAAGTTCCTTTTCTAACTTATAACTTCATATAAGAAATCTTGTCAAATACTACTCCTCAAATATATTGAGTCTGGAATGGGTAGTGGTGTTCGTTAAGAACTGTGTGTGTGTGTGTGTGTGTACGGGTTTAAAAAGGATGGGCTTAAAACCCTTGGGTGGGGAGGTACGGATGTGATGGTGGGTCATATACTAATGTGGTGCCCAACCTGCATACAACACACCATCCAGACCCGATCCCCGGGTCCGTGGGCGCGCATCACCCCCCGGTCCCAGGTCATGCTTTAGCTCCACGCACTCAACCCCTATTCCTTTATTCTTCCACGTCTTGGCAGCCCGATCCGGCGATTTCCCCATCCAATCATTTTGCTCCGTTTTTTTTGTACTGCCTTCCGAATACAGTAAAGGTCGCGAGCACGGTACTGCACCTAGTCTTTATTGGTTTTTATTTTTGGTTCTTTGGTTCGTTTGTTCCATTACGTCATCCACGTTCTTTCCGTTTCTCTCGGCGCCAGATCGTTCTTGATTTGCTGTGATTAACCTAAAACGATACTAAGTGATTTCTTGGATTTCAAAGGGAATTTGAAACTGCCCGGAATCCAAAGTTACAATCAAAATTGTCAATTTTGGCCTCGTCCACTGTTGAAACAGTCAAACATTTTGAAACACACTGAATCAGTCTGAAACATCACTGAAACATCACTGAAACATCACTGAAACATCCCTGAAACGGCCTTCAACAGGAAATTCAAACTTACCTCGATCTTAAGTACAGCCAAGACTTGGATTTAATATTGAACGTGTTCTTTGTTTTGAAAACTTAGATCCTGACCTCAATATCCAATAACGTCACCAAATTCAACCTTGTTTTCTAAACAGCATTTCCTGGTGTCTGCTTTTGATCATTTTTAGGTCTGATCATTTTTAGGTCTAACCAGTTTAGTCCTCAGTTTTAATCCTCAGTTTAGTCATGCCGGGATTACGCAACTTGGCAGCGCTTCGGCGTAATATCAGCAACCGGATCCGCCAGGCTCTTCAGGAACTCCAGGAGAGTTTGCGCAATTTGGACCGGTCGCCAGTTCCTCAGAGAGTCCCCGTGGGTCGTGGGTCTAGGCCTCGCTTGACGGGTCCACAATATGGCAATGTGAGCCGGATCCTAGGTTCCAGAATTGTGCAGAATCAGTTCCAGACATTCCACAACTTCCAAACGTTTCAGAGTCAGTTCCAGGTCCGGTTTTATTCTCAGAACCATTCGCAAAGCCAGTTCTTCCAAAGTCAGTTTTTCAAGAACCAATTCTTCAAGAGTGGGTTTTTCCAACGGCCTTTTTTCCAGGGCCAATTCAACCGGGGGCTATCTACGCCTAGGTGCAACTTCAACCAATGGAAATGGCGCCCTAATCAGGTACACAGTTTCTCTCACCGCTCGCAGTTCCGACTGAAACTGTTCGGCTCGTTCTACAGGGCTCCTACGGTAGTAGAGCTCCTAAAAAAGAAGATGGGAATTCACGAGGAGGGTTTTTTCAACCTGAATAGAAGCCCCGTCTCCACCGCTATTCGGAATAGTATGCCTGCATCTATCCGGCTCAATATGCTGTTAACGGAGAAGTTCCATAATATTGTGATGGACTTGGCCCGGGCTCCGAACTGTACCGGGTGCTACGTTGATTTTTCCCTTGAACCCAAACTTTTCATTCCTTCTGCAACTGTTCTCCATGCTGATATCCTACAGGAAATGATGGATAACCTTAAACGGTTTGAGCGTCACGTGGCGGACTTGCAAACGGACCTTGCCCGACTCAGCGAACTCGGCGAATTGCCCTTGAAGTATGTGCAGGCCGAAAGGGTGGTCCGAGTCTTTTTCCCCAACTGTGATCGTGAGCAAGTGGAGCGGTTATTGATGGAGAAGAACATAAGAAGTGGAGTGGTGCACGAGGATGCAGGACAAGCCCATCTCGAGGCTCTGTCTTCGATCCTGGAGTTTGATATTTTGAGCAGCTGCGGGTCAGTGTCGGAAAGTGCAAGCTCTGTGTCGGAGTCAGACATCTTGTCCTCGGAAAGCGACATGGTGTCGGAGAGTCTCGTGCACGTGGAGCCCATTTCGTCGCTGGACCACGTGGAGATTGTCGATTCATGGGCATACTAAGAAACCCAGTGGGTCTCCAGTGGGTCTCCAGTGGGTCTTCAGTGGGTCTGAGGATTTCTCAAACCTAGTCAAATTGTCTTCTAGGTCTAGTCCAGTCAACTCGATCCAGGGTTTTATTGGTTACTGACTCTACTGACTCTACTGGGTCACTGATACTGATCACTGATACTGATCACTGATACTGATCACTGGTACTGATACTGATACTGATACTGATCACTGGTACTGATGCTGATTACTGGTACTGATACTGATCACTGGTACTGATGCTGATCACTGGACTCATCGCTAGTCCTGTACTAGCCCTAGTTATAGTGGTACTGGTCATTGGTTCCAGTCAGCACTTGTCCTCTAAGGCTCTACGTTGATGATACTCCAGTGGTGCTCTATTCCCATCCATCTCTAGTTCTAACTCTAATTCTAGTTATCCTTTGATTCTAACATAAATATTGAACATACGTGACCATTATAATATACACTCTCCAATGATACCATTACACCATGTACGCCAATTCCGCAACGACAGCGACACCAGGTGTACCTTTAGTGTAAGAGACCAGCCTCTTAATCATATCAAAATATGTATATACCCTAGTGTTTACTAGAAAGAGAAGGGGTCTCAGAGAGACCAGAGAGATCAGACAGGTTAAAGAGATAAGAGAGACCAGAGATGTTAAAGAGATAAGAGAAATAAGAGATAAGGCAATGAGTCATTAGATATGGACATAAAAGGATGAAGTAGAAAATGGACTCCTTGTCTACCTGTCTACCACCTCTCTTCCCTACCACCAAGGAACAACACCAAGGACTCTTTGAGTGTCCGGATTATCGTGGTCCATTCGGGTCCATACTGGTGCCACTATCAGCGAACAGCCTTTGATTTTGAACCACAGTTACCTTAGAATGTACAGTCTTTTCCAATAGTATTCACAAACCATCGCGGCAAAAAGGATTCAAACCACACTAGTAAAATGAATCAAACCACACTAGTAAAATGAATCAAACCAATAGTACATAAAGTTTCGTTCCCCTTGCAATAGTCTTTCAAACCAAATGGGCTAGTTGTTATATACCGGGTAGAGAAGGGAAACCAGTTCATGTTCATGTTCCTTTCCCTTTTGACCTCTTGATTAATACTGCAAGAATCCCAAATGTAGTACATTCTCAGACAATCCTCCAGATTTCAGATTCCCACAAGATTGAATCCTAATGAAAGTTGGCGTGAAAAACAGTACAGTGTTTTTCGATACTATTCAAACCACCGTGACAAAACTATTCAAACTAATGCGACAAAATGATTCAAACCACCGCGACAACATGTTTCAAACCTAACACTACGCAAATTTGGTTTGAAAGATAGTGCGAAGGGGTACGAAACTTTTTGTCGCGGTGGTTTGAATCATACTGCCGCACTAGTTTGAATAGTTTTGAAAAACACTCTAACATAGACAGTAATCGACAGTTAATATAGACAGTAATAGACAGTAATCGACAGTTAATATAGACAGTAATAGACAGTAATGGACAGTTAATATAGACAGTAATAGACAGTTAACAGAAGAGGTATCGACAGTAATCGACAGTAACATAGAGTAACAGGAATTGTATAGAAGGTATACTTGCATATCTTAAGTAAGGGAGTGGAGAAGTAAAAGTAAGGCAGCAGGTGACGGTGAGGAGGTGATGGTGAGGCAGAAGGCGACAATAAGGCAGGAGGTGACAGTGAGGCAGCAGGTGACAGGCTGAGGCTATGGTGTGTGGGGCAAGTCGCGTGCCTGCATGGGCCAACGTGTAGGTGTTCACGTCAGCAGAGTGCAAAGCTTGGTAGAACATGGGTAAGAAACAACGGAAAGCCAAGAAACAGGTTCAAGGTACGGATGGACCCGAGGCAATGGTGAAAAAGGGAAATGATGTTGAAGGGGTCGGTGATACATCCCCGGATTCCCCAGACCAATTTCCTCCTTCAACAACCACAACCACAACCTCCACCTCCACCACCTCTATCTCTACCTCTACCTCTACCTCCACCTCTGGTTCCCAAAGATCAGAGTCTCACAATGAACCAGAAAGTGAATCTATTAAATCAGAAACTGAGCCTATTAAATCAGAAACTGAGCCTATTGAATCAGAAACTGAGCCTATCAAATCAGGAATTGAGCATGGTGAAGAAGAAATTGAACCTAGTGAAGCAGAAATTGATGATTTCGAGGATTGTCAGGATTACACAGTCACTGAAGACACTGACATTAATACTGGTACTGGTACTGGTACTGCTATTAAGGAGACCAATGATGATGGTGAGACTGGTATAGTCAATGTCACTGATGGTACTACTGGTGCTACTGGTGCTACTGGTACTGATACTAATACTAATACTGATACTAATATTGGGGATGCTGATAATACTAATATTGGGGATGGTATAAGTGATGAGTCTGTTACTGATGCTACTGCTACTAAGACTGTTACCAGTGATGATACTAATACTGCTACTGATGCTACTACTGATGCTACTACTACTGATGCTACTACTACTGATGCTACTACTACTGATGCTCCTACTGGGTATTCAGATACTCACTCTGAGACTGGAGTGAATATGAATAGTGATGCTGATCCTTCTACACCAGCACCTTATACTCCAGAATCCTCTACTCCTGCTGCTTCTGCTGCACAAAGTGAAACTCCATTCTCCAGATCAGAATCCCTTTTGGAGGCTCGTCGTTCTGTCATATCTGTCAAGTTCGACCACAAGGACATCAGTCAGCAACAGGCCATCACATCCGGACTGGAGTCCATCAAAAACACCTTCCGTGATATCAAAAACACCATCGGAAACCTTCCGCCCGAGCTCTTTGGCTCCGAGCCCATCGACTGGGATTTCTGGGCCCGCACTGTGGAGGATTACCATGAGGTCGTGCTCAACCACCAGGACCAACTCCTGGCCTCCGTGGCCGCGGGCATCCCCAAGCAGATCCGTGGTATAATCTGGCAACTTGTGGCCCAGTCCAAGAACCTCCATCTCGAGGAATTGTATTTACACCTCAAGACCGAGCCTTCAGTGCATGAAAAGGCCATTAAGCGAGACTTGACCCGGACCTCGTTTTATGCCAGCATTGAATCCGCCAATAAGACAAACGAGCTCTATAACGTGATTGCCGCATATTCCAATTTCGACCCAGATGTGGGTTATACGCAGGGCATGGTGTTCATTGTGGTTCCGTTGATCATGAACATGACCGAGGCAGAGTGCTTCTGTCTTTTGGTGACGCTCATGAAGGAATATGGACTTCGCCAGTTGTTCTCTCCCGAAATGCGGGGCTTGCACTTGCTCTTGTACCAGTACGACCGGCTCTTGGAACAGAACCTGGCCTTGCTTTATAACCACATGTGCATGCAGGGCATCCAGCTGTCGATGTACGCCAGCCAATGGTTCTTGACGTTTTTCAGCTATAAGTTCCCTCTTGATGTGGTGCTCCGTATATTCGATATGATCATCACCCAAGGTGTGGAGGCTGTGCTCCGGTTGGGGCTCAACTTGGTGCTCCGGAACGAAGAGCACCTCTTGCGTCTCTCATTCGACTCGTTGTTGGAGTTTCTCAAAACAAGCTTGTTTGATGTGTACACGAGCGATGAGGAGGAAGTGCAAGAGAACAAGAGGTTTTCACTTCTCTCGCTCAAGGCAGCGCAGAAAAAGACTGACTACCGCTTGGACGCTTTCATAACCGACCTGATGCTGGTGGTGGTCAACCCACGGGAATTGGCGGAGTTTTCTGCGGAGTTCGACCAGATCTTGGCCCTTGATGTGAGTCGTACGGAGGAAATCGCCCGTGTCGGTGCCCATAATGCTGAACTCCGGCAACAGCTCCATGATGTCGAGCTCCAGTATACCGAGTTAGACCTTGCACATCTGGAGCATGTGCTGCTGTTGGTGGCAGTCAAAGTGAAGCTTCCGGAGATCGTCAACGAGATCACGGATTTGCGGGAGGCCGTCACACTCTTGGAGGCCAAGATCCAGGCCCTCGACTGTGCCACCACAGATCTCCTTCCGCAGGATATCGAGGCGGAGATCCAGTCGTTGTTGGGAAAAAACGCCATAGAAACAGAGCGTTTTGCTGCACTAGATGAGGAGTTCAACCAATTGACTCTTGAGGAGGAGAAGTTAGACGAGGAGTTGAAGGCGAACAAAAAATGGTTTTGGTAAAGCAAAAAAAAAAAAAAAGAATTATAAAACAACATAAGTTGAGGATAGGCTTTTAAATGGGGGTATGGTGGGATTGGGTTGATGTGAGTGGATCTGGGGGGTAGATGGTTAAATTTCACGATGTAAGTGGATCTAGGGTAGATGGATAAATGGGTGCAAAGTCCGTTCACGAGGTTGATGGTTAATTGGGTTGGGATAATTGTTCTGTGGTCAACCAATTTGAAGGCTATCAAAAACTGTGCCAAGAATTTGGTGAAAGATTCATGGGAGGTACGGGATCTTGGTCCACCTAAGGATAGTCGGATATTCTCTTGAACAACTCAAAAGGTCAATGTCACCAACGAGTCCAGGAGTCTCATGACTTTACTGAACTCGCGAAAATGATCTTTCTAACTCCCTTGACTTACTGACTGTTTAGTGCAGTATCTGTTTAGTGCAGTACAAAACCTCATGCATGTGACAATGCCGGCTTATCCATATGTATGTATCTGGTCCAACGGTATCAGTCAACAGTTAAAGTATTCAATGGTATTGAATGAGTAGTCAAGAAGCGTAGTTCATTGGTTAGTCTATAGTTGTAGTTGCCAGCTGCTTGACAAAAGGTAGTAGGAACTTTATGATTCTTGTTTGAGAAAATGACCTTGAAGAAAATGACTTTATCTGATGAATGACTGTCTGATAAATGAAAAAGCCATAATACCTTCGAAATTTATCCTGGTTCCTGCACATAAAACCGTTTTGGTGGGGTTCGACACACCATTCTATCCACCACTCCAAATATTCTTAAAGTACTCAATATTTATTAGTTAATTCACAAATCCCTTAACCTGAAATTCACAATTAATCTTTATATTATTATCACTTTCTTGGTCGTATCGTTGGTTATAATGTTGGTTGTATGTTGGAAGCTCAAGATTCTGTCGAGACAAAACGGTTTCCGAATTAGGCAATTTGATATCTAAACCTGCACCGGAAAAAAATTAGGGACTAAGGCAGAAACCATTGAAAATACCATTGGAAGTACCATTGGAGTACCATCATCCATGTTTATGGCTTCCTCAAGTTATCGCCAAAAGGTTTATTCTAAGGCTGAAATACGCCCCCTTGAAATCCGTGGAAGAAAAAGAGTCAAGGGGGATTGGGTCTCCTATGTAGTATTCCCCCCGCTTTTGTGTGCATAATTTGCCACCATTCTGAAACAAGGGGGTAAGAGATTTGCTGCAAAAAAATAAGAAAAAAAAGGTATATAAGTTCGCATATTTCCCCTCATACTTCGAGCACCTCTAATTTCTTCATTACGAGTTTACACCATTTTTTTGGTTCATTGAGATTATCTTGGCCAATTTATTTTTACTTTCTTGAAATGTTTAAAGACTCTAGACCATGTTAAACGCCACTCGAACTAGGGGGCACTTGTGGGAAACCTTCTTTTTGGAGCTTTGGATGCAGGATACTCTCTTGATGGCTGCCGCTTTACAAATGTTTTGAGAACAGGCTTTGATACTAGATTCTATGAACTTTTCATTGGAAACGAAGATCTTCAGGGCTTTTAAAAAAGAGCTAGGATGTGAAATCACTACTGCCGCCAGTGTGATTGATCCTTCGTTCAGTGAGAGAAATACCGAGAGAAAAATACGAAAAATACGAAACATACTCAGAGAAGGAACTATTAAGTGAAGGAAATACCAAGAGAGAAATACTCAGAGAGAAAAAGACCAAAGTACTTTACACTGCTGCTTGTTAGCACGCTTAATACCTAATAAGTACTTTATTCATTGATGATTCCTCAAAAAGAGGAAACTGTGCTGCTTTTTTAAGTGATTGGAGAGAAAACATGGCCTCGAAAACTCTTAACCGGATTAAAAAGTGATGACTGTTCTGGCACATTCGAAAGGTCGGAATGTTACTTCGAATAATAGCCATTGCAAACCCTGTATAATATCCATCATAGTACCACGTACAATGATGGCTTAGCCATTGTTAGGATCTAAGGCCTAGGCTTCATAATACCTCTATGGACGGAGCCCTGACTATAGTGGTTCCAGCAGAGTCTATTTAACACAATCTAAGCTGTACTGGCCTGGACCATCTGGTGTGTTCTGCTTGGTACTATGGACTACCGCTTTGGGGTCGTGTTGGATTTTTGGTCCTGGAATACCCTTGAACCCGAAATCTGTTTTGGGATGAAGATAGATGAGATGAGTTTAAGGATTCATCACATGAATTTATCTGACTAGAATTACTTGCTCTCATCCATTAAGGTTTGGGGAGTACGAAAAGTGTCAGTGGATCTGATACTGAAAGACATGTTTATGTCTTTCCAAAAAGACTTTATCGACTCATTCAATATAATGACTGAGAGGAAGTTGGCCTCTTATTCAAATTATTTATCTTCAACTGGATAACCTACTCAGGAAGAATACAGCCACTCAGTTTATCAGGGGGATACAGTTTATCAGGGGGATACAGTTTATCAGGTGGATAAGCTGATCAGGAGGATGAGCTGATCGGGAAGAATAGCTGATAGGGTATTAAGGCTTATTGGGACCCCAATTGACCATGAGTACGGCTTGATCATTCTCAACATACTCATTGTTCGAACTGCCTTAGTTGGCTTTGTGTTGAGACTTCATACCAATGAGATCCAAAATTTCCTGTGACTGACCCATTTATATTGTTGAGACGCTTCATCTAAAGAACATGGCCTTAGTTGGGTATATGATCCGGTACATAACATGGGACCAGATACCGGATCTAGTACTAACAGTTAGTGGCTATGTGCCGGATAGAGCATACAGAATTAGTTGAGATTCTAGATGATCTTAGCGTGAGGGGGAAGCACACACCAGCTGATATTACATGGTTGGTTGGTTGGTTGGTTGGTGGAGAGCGAGGAGAATACACCCAGTCATATTATACGCAGGAGAACCGGGACACTGTGCAGGATATACACCAGTTTAAAGTCTGGAGAATAACATTGCTACCGAGTTAGGTTCTGATATATTGAGGAAGGGGGGGGAAGTGGGGGTGTAGATTCTTTAACTCCAGCTCAGCTATGTATGCTGGGGAATCAGGTGGCCCGTAGAGTAACCATGGTGTAATGTCCAGAGATCCCTTCTATTTATAGGTCAAGGATCTCATTGCCTCATCAAGGTAAGTAAACACTTTAGGGAAAGTGTTTACTTCAGACATTGGAGGAGTCTCTAAGTCAGTACGAGGAGGTCTGGTGGGTCTGGATCTAGGAGGCATCTTGGTATGGCTCCCTAGTCAGAGATATTCAATTAGTTAACTTATTAATTGGGGTAGCGAAGGCCTCATTATATAAGTGGGAGTCGGCCTTCACTGACCCTTGGTTGTCAGGACAACCAAGGTAGAGAAACTAGTAGCGGCGAGCCCTGCAAGCCCAGAGCGCCGTGCGCGCGCTTATTCGGTGCTATTTTCCAACAGGGGGATTACCTGCATGTACCAGCATATAATGCTTATATGCAGTGTCACCAAAATAATCCCTCCTAACCGAGTCAGTTCACAGATCCAATATACAATGAGTCTAATCTCCAACAAAACATACACTGGCGAGAATGTGATCAGAATGTCGGGAACTGAGGTGACCTGGAAGTACAGATGTACAGATTTTTTTAAAGTGGTTGCTCCTGCATATGGGCTAGGGCGCGGGCCCTAGACGGAGCCTCATCAAGAGGGCGCACCAAAAACTTTTTTTCACCTCCACTACAACTACAACCATGGCTAGAGGACCTAAGAAGCACCTTAAGAGATTGGCAGCCCCATCCCACTGGATGTTGGACAAATTGTCCGGCACCTACGCCCCAAGACCCTCTGCCGGTCCTCACAAGTTGAGAGAGTGCTTGCCTTTGATCGTGTTCTTGAGAAACAGATTGAAGTACGCCTTGAACGGTAGAGAGGTCAAGGCTATCTTGATGCAAGAGCACGTCAAGGTTGATGGTAAGGTCAGAACCGACTCTACCTACCCAGCCGGTTTCATGGATGTGATCACCTTGGAGGCCACCAACGAGAACTTCAGATTGGTGTACGATGTCAAGGGTAGATTCACTGTCCACAGAATCACATCTGAGGAGGCCAGCTACAAGTTGGGTAAGGTCAAGAAGATTGCCTTGGGTAAGAGAGGTATCCCATACGCCGTTACCCACGACGGTAGAACCATCAGATTCCCAGACCCATTGATCAGAGCCAACGACACTGTCAAGATTGACTTGGCCACAGGTAAGATCACAGACTTCATCAAGTTCGAGACCGGTAAGTTGGTCATGGTTACCGGTGGTAAGAACATGGGACGTGCTGGTGTGATTGTGCACAGAGAGAAGCACGAGGGAGGCTTTGACTTGGTCCACATCAAGGATGCTTTGGACAACACCTTCGTCACCAGACAATCTAACGTGTTTGTCATTGGTACCGAGCAAGGTAAGCCATACATCTCGTTGCCAAAGGGTAAGGGTATTAAGTTGTCCATTACCGAGGAGCGTGACAAGAGAAGACAAGACCAGGGCTTGTACGCTTAAGATTAACGCTTAAGTCAATTAAGTTAAATAATGTGAACGAGGCCCCGGTCCCCCGAGGTCACGTGAACAGTACTTAAGTCCAATTTTTATCTTCAATCTAGCTCATATGTAGATTTGTAGAAAAGTAAAAAGGTATTGAACTATCCTTAATAATGAGCTATCCTTAATAATGAACCATCCTTAATAATGAACTATCCTTAATGATGAACTATCCTTACTAATGAACCATCACTAATAATGAAACATCCTTAATAATGAACCATCACTAATAATGATGGAAGGATTGTTTCTCGCTATACGTAGGGATTATTACCATCTTATTGATACTATTCTTAATCTTCGGGATTGATAGCGTTGTAATCAATAAGATGACCAGTACTATAGGAACTACAATTAATGTTGTAGAAAAGGTGACTTCACCCTTCTTGAAGTCACTCTTGACTAAAGACCTTATCTCACTTCCAAGATATCTGACAATAAAGTCAAATGCAGATCTGCAAAAGGTTATGAACCCTGCACTATGTATACTATTCTATACAATGCTAATGATCTGGTGGGAAACCAGTACATTGAAAATTACTTGTGAACTGAGGAATTCTGGCTGTCACACTATACATTTGAACGTATTCATCTTAATAGATTCTTGGAAGCACATAAATTACCAAATCAAAACAGCTTATTTCTGGGGGTCCCTTCAACGGCACCTCAGGCTATAGGTGTACCTCAGAATTCCCATTTTCCTACAAACAAACGGAAAACACCGCTGCTGCTGTACGACCCATCGTCTTTCATTTACCCAGCAGGACCCTCCTCATTCCTCCTGGACTCAGTGCTTAAGCAGGAGAACTCCCTCGTCAGTGTCTCAGACCACTTTGCATCAGGACTGAGGCCTTAGACTCCGTACGAATTTGACGAACTTTTATAGTAAATACCAAACCTCTCTACTTGATACCATAACCATTGTTACTCACCTTTCTACTTAGCCCTCTACTCAGCCTTCTACTTAGCCTTCTACTCAGCCTTCTACTCAGCCTTCTACTCAACTTTCTTCTCAACTTTCTTCTCAACTTTCTTCTCAACTTTCATTGGCCTTCTACTTAGCCTTCTACTTAAGCTTCATTGTAGGGAGTACCAGGAAGACCTGAGGGGAGTTAATCAATGATCGCTATGAATTCCTTCTTTTGAAACACTGAATCTTCACCAATAAAGATAACTTAGTACTTAACCTTACAACAAGAATCTAATAGATGTCATGATAGCCTTCTTGAATATGGTGTGTTCATAGTCATAGTCATAGTTATGGTCAGTCATGGTCATAGTCATATTCAGTCATAGTTATGGTCAGTCATGGTCATAGTCATATTCAGTCATAGTTATGGTCAGTCATGGTCATAGTCATATTCAGTCATAGTCATAGTATAGTCATATTCAGTCATAGTCAGTCATAGTCATAGTCATAGTCATAGTCATAGTCATAGTCATAGTCATAG
>NLAW01001473.1:0-28704 GCA_002370915.1 Metschnikowia lochheadii | reverse complement strand
GGGTATAGACAGTGTGAAAGATAGCTTCTCGTTGTAATAAGTTCTGTAAGAACTTATTCGTTGTGGCCATTCGCAACGTGCATCGTGACTGTATCGTTTTATTTCTCATCGCATCAGTTTAGAAACTGGCATCTCTCATAGTTATAGTGACATTATAAGGCTTCACCTTTAAGCTACCAATGCTTACTGAGTCGATGTCAGACATCAATCCTACTTGTCTGAGTACAGGATACGACGCAGCTTTTCATATTCCTCTATATTTTATTGTAAATATCCTATTTCTACATTCCCAATTAGTTTCAGGACTTCTTCTACACTCCAAGGACAAATATCTCATTCTCCCCGTCTTACGGTTTATCTCTCTTTAGCCTTTTTTATGAAATAAAATAAGATATAGGAGAGATAATTTCAAAGTTAGCTTAATAAAAATTGAGTCGTAGACTAATAATGGGCAAGTCACCTAGATTTGAGCTAGGTTTATATATATTCGAATCATGTCGACTCAGTAAGTATTGGTAGCTTAAAGGTAAAGCCTTATAATGTCAAAATAAATATTGTTTTTGATAAATTAGAAACGAATAGTGGAGAGTTGGAAGCCACCTTACTTCCTATAATAAATAAAACTATAAAACATCCCGCCAAAGCCGGGTAGAATTGACCTACGTTTCGGGTAAATATGTTAAGATATTATCCGGATAAATTTATAGAAATTAAAGTTAGCTCCCATATTTCATTTTATAATACTTGTTTTATCTTCATTAAGTTCTAATCCTCTTTTTTTTTTTTAAGAATTCTATTATACTTATTTTAGTTTTTAAAATATCTTTATAATCTAAACTCCTGCCTTCGGCGGGTATAAAAATAAATTTATCAAAAAATCTAATATAATGTATTAGGTAAACTTTTTATATATTTTTCATCATTATTTAATTTATATCATTCTTTAATTTATATCATTCTTTATGTAATTCTTTTAAAATAGGAAGTGTTTTAGTTGCAAATCAAAAGAATTAATACTATTATCGATATTTGTATATTTAAATACTTCTGATCAAAATTTAATGCACTAATTATATATATATATATAATATATATATATTTATTAATAATAGAGAAAATATATCGGCCCTGAGACGAACATTCCCTATTTAAGAGTTGCCACAGATAAACCCCCTTTTTTTGGGCGGTCTAGCCCAACAGCGCCTGATATATATATATATATATATATGTATAGAGCGGCGAGATCCTAGCTTTGAACGAGACAACTCCAGGACCTAATCTTAGTTAGTTATAGTCCAATACAGATATCATTGTTATGTTCTTTCAATACATTTATGCCTAAACTCTTAAATTCGTTGATGGTTCCTCAAAGAGAGGAATTGGAGTGGCTTAAATAGCTTTGAGAGAAACGTGGCTTCGAAAAACTCTCCACCAGAACAATGGCAAAGATTGTTCTGGAATATTTGAAAGGAGCCATATCATCATGTTCCTTAGCCTAATGAACAATTAGTTTAGTTTTGTAGACATACCCTTAAACTCTTCACTTAGGCTAGGTTTGAGACCCACCCTTCAACTCTTCACTTAGGCTAGTGTTCAGACCCATCCTCAAACTCTTCACTTAGGCTAGTTTTCAGACCCATACTTAGACTCAACAGTGACATTAGATTGGGTGCTAAAAAAAATGCTGCGAAAATATATGGGGGGGTACGCGGCCTTAAGTACCCCAGAGGCCAGAGGGGATGCGCATGTTTCACCTTGGTTTCAGGAAATCCCTCAAAGGTTACCCGACGCCGCCACTGGAATATATATAAGACCAGCCAGTCCGCCCTCCCGCTAAACGCATCCATAAGGTTTTTTCTATGGCATGTTACGGTATTGGAATATACGTCTGATATACAAGTTTGTTTAGAAGAACTCCAGAATCGTGCTCAAGCCCGTTAATGCAATATCTACTTTGCAGTGTTACAGGATTAGGGGAATAGAGACACATTTCTGCCTAAAATCTTGTATTCATTGATCTTCAAAACGAGGAACCGGAGTGGCTTATATGACTTTGAGAGAAAGTGGAACCGAAAAACTCTCCACCAGAAGAATGGCAAAGATTGTTCTGGCATGTGCAAAAGGGGCCTCGGATTCACGAGTTGTCACAACGACCAAATGCCGTGTCACAGCATTTTTTGGGTAGTCGACACTACTAGAATCGGACATCGTAGGCTCCATAATACCTTCATTAGGCAGGGCCCTGCCTATGGTGGATCTAACAGGTACAGTGTTTTTAAAATCATTTAAACCAGCCTCCAGATTTGAGAATTCAGAATATTGATGAATTCTAATGAAGGTTGGTGTTTGAAACATTACGCCATTTGGGTTGAAAGACTCTGTGAAGGGATATGAAACCTTTTTAATTTATTGGTTTGTTGATTTTGGCTAGTTCTGGTTCCAAACATTTCGCCTCCCCCCTCAGTTTTGAATACTTTAGAAAAACACTGTGTAAGCCACTTTTTCATGTGACTTGAAAAACCTGCTTCACCTAATTCTTCTTCTTCTTATTATTATTTTTATTTTCTTTTTTGAACCAAAAGATGACGGTTTGGAACACCATTGTGGATGATGATTTTTTTTAATCTCCATGGTCGTGCATTGCTCATAACGTATCCCAGGAAAAATTGAAAGCACTGTACTCAATTTCACGCACTGCCTCCTGCACACTCGCTCTCTTTGAACATCAAACACACTTGTAATTCTCCCTTTATTCCCTGCCAATGCACACCATTTCCCCTTGCGACATTCGACTAGCCCGACATGTGGGGCCCCTTGAAATTGCTGTCAAATATACGACATCCACGTCATCCACGACAGCGACATCCACGACAACGACATCCCCAGGTAAAATGCGCTGTGCCATACTGTTCACCAATACAAATGTCACAGATTCCAAACCCTCACTGGCGCCCGACCAACCAGTATCGTGGTTGCGACATCTCTTGTCACGTGACGAAACAACTCACCTCGTTTCAACCACCGACATTGCCGCCCACCCCATGCTTGCATATGTGCAGATCATGGGCTACGCCCGCTTAAACCACCCGATTGGTGCTGACGGTGCTGGCGACCCCATGCAGAGTGCATATTGGCGCGACTCTGAATACTCCGCGACATATGTCGCGCCACACTGCGATGACAATGTCGCTGATATCCTCCATACGTCCTTCTTCAAGGCGCTGGCCGCCGCCAAGACCCGTACTGCTGGTTTCTACGAGATCCAACCCGCTGGAATCGATGCCCAAAATTATGCTTTGCTACGTGACTTGGTACATCCGTACACCGCAATTCAAATGCCGCGTGACTCCAATCACGTGACTGACGCCCACAGAGCAGAGATTGCTGCTAGTATAGCTCGTTTCGTGGTGCCCTTTTATGTTTCGGCTCAACATCTACTTTTCTCAAGCACAAAGCTAGAGCCAGGGAAAACTGACAAGTACTGCATCGAGTGCGACATTCCAAGCGACATTTTTCCTCCCTCCTACAACACCCGTCTGACAGGTTCTTTGGGCGATGGCGGTTTAGCCTCGCTTGCATATGCCTTTGTGGTGGGTTTCCAAGAGGAAGTCAATGGCGAGATGAAACAGAGGGCTGTTTATTTCCCTCTTGAAATGCGGGCCCAAAATGTCGCTCCCGACGGTAATTGGTACCAACACAATTACCTCCAGGGTGTGCATATAGATAAAACCTGGAAGCCTCGAATAGTACTGGAAGACGGAGAGATTCCTAAGTCAAATGCCGAGACTAAAAATGACGATGACATGGCGTACGCGACATTTCTTGCCGACTTGAATGTCTTGATCAACGATAGCTCGGCCAATGTCGCAGCACGTGAGCGCCGAAAGTCGTCGGTGTCGCATGACATTTCCTCCCAGATGGCCCAGGTGTCCACGCGAGCAAGGGCTTCATACCAAATCAGAGTCAACAATACCAACCTCTGCCTTTTGAACCTCTCCAGCTCTTTCTACAATGTTGGCTCGGATATTCAATTTTTCTTGAAAAATAATTATGCTACTGCAGGTAGTGGTGGTACTGCACAGAAGGCACCGCCCCGGGTGGTGGGTTACTCCACCTACCTCGAGGCCCACGAGATCTTCCACCTTGAAAACGATCGGAAAATCGTCAATGTTTACAAAGTCACACCTACACTAAAAGTGAACACGTATGCGGAGGCCATTATGCAGGATACTGGGGATGGTTCGGGGATGTGCAACAAGATCCACGTGCCGGACCACGTGACGCAGCAATTCCAAGCGTCTAGTTTCATGGATCTCCGGTATTTCCTAGTTTTCCGCTTTGTGTTGAGTGAATTTGAAGAGAAAGAAGACATGGAAAATGATGGCCTGCATCCAGGGGCAGATTATGTGCAGGCGCGCAGAGTCGAAAGTGACGGGACCGACTTCAAATTCTCCATCCCAATCACTATCTTGCCATAGAAAGAACGTGATTTGGTTTAATGGTATTGCTGGGGAATACTTTTTGTTTGGTTTGGTGCATGAAATCAGGGTGTCCTGCATCCAATACCAGCACCAGCACCAGAACCAGCATCCACTACACCCAACACACCATCAATTCCCAAGCTCGTTACTGCAATCTGTCTAATGATTTCTTAAAGTTTGGGAAACCGAAAAATAGTCTTTTCTGATCGGTTAGGGATTTATCACGTCGTTTCAAGTCACATGGTGTGTCAAGTGGGTTAGTGTCACGTTGTCTCATATACAGTGTTTTTCAAAACTATTCAAACTAGTGCGGCAGTATGATTCAAACCACCGCGACAAAAAGTTTCGTACCCCTTCGCACAATCTTACAAACCAAATTTGCGTAGTGTTTGGTTTGAAACATGTTGTCGCGGTGGTTTGAATAGTATCCAAAAACACTGTACCATGGCTCGATTTCCCCCAAAAAAAAAAAAAAAAAAAAAAAAACAGTGTCATATGTTCAAACTGGGCAATCCCCTTTACCTTCCTACTTCCCCCCCCCTTTTCTCTTTCATTGGATCATTGATACTGTGATTTGTGCAGGAATTGGAAATTCAAAAGAAGCTGGAAATTCAGGGGAAACTGAATGGGGGAAACTGAATGGGGGAAACTGAATGGGGAAACTGGGTGGGGGAGGACAGGGGGTGATTAGCGAGGGCCGGGGCGGTGTTACCTGCAGTCCGACCTTAAATCCACACGGAGTTCTATTGTTTTTTAGTATGCGTCCAATTATGGTTTTTTTTTTTTGCCTGCACCTGAGGGATCCGCAGCAAGAGAGGCAGTTTTAGACTGCGGTCCCGTCACGCCGGTCTATATGTAGGTTGTTCGGAGCAACACTCATAAATACCCTCCTCCCCTCACCGTCCCACCGTCCCAAAACTCACCGTCCACACCATCTCGAAACCCACCAATTTATTTATCATCATTTGACGTTTATTGGTGTTTTTTTTCTTGTTAAAGTCAATTGGTACGAATTCCCTTTCAAGTGAGTTTCAGACCCATTTCAAGTGTATTTCACTGTTTTAGTCTGTTTAACATCTATTCAAGCTCACAAGCTTCTTCTTGATTATATTAAAACCAAAAAGTTTCTGAATGTCGTCGATAATTGTGTCCAATGTGTCGCCAGCAGTGGGCATGGCCACCATACAGGAATTCTTTAGTTTCTGTGGGGCCATTGATAGTATTAAGGAGGTTAGCAGCCCCAAATTAAAGGCTTTTCAAATTGATTTTGTTCTGGAAAAAGCCTTGGAAACCGCCTTACTTTTGAATGAGGCTGAGTTGGAAAATGTGCCGATGAAAGTAGAGGAAAATCAGCTTCCTTCGTACCCCAGCGTATGTGCAGGACAACCCAAAGTTGGAACTGAACATGGCCTTCATTCTGCTCTTGGAGATCATAAAGTACAACATTCAAGAAGTATTGATAATGAAAAAGATTCGTTAAATTCAGGGACGGTTAAGGGATTGGATGGATTGGGGGAAGTGAAGGAAATGAAAGTTGAAGGAGGCGGTGCTTGTCTGCAGGACAATGGTAAGAATATTGGAACTGATGCTAAAATTGAATCAGATGCTAAAATCACCGGGGATTCTCAATATGATGATATTTCACAAGAAGAAAAACCCAAATCCGCCATTTTGGCCCAACTTTTGGCATCTGGATACAAAGTTTCCGATGATCTCATCAATAAAGCCATTTCCGTGGACCGGAAGAAAGGATACAGCAACAAGTTTGTGAGTTTTTTGGCCGATTTGGACTCCAAGTACTTACATCTGCAAGACCCAGAGTCCAGCACGGCCCGGAATATTAGTAAAGCTCAAAGCCAGTTGTCACTGTTGACGAGTCACGTGACATGGAGTCCTTATTCCAATAAGCTCCATAAGTACTTTGAAAAAAGTATGAATACTCCCTATGGAGTTAAGGTGCATGATTTCTATCGGCAGGTTTCCAAGGAAGTGGTGGATGTGCATAATGAAGCCAAACGGTTAGTTGAATTGAAGAAAGCTGAAGCTGCAAAGACCCCTCATCTTAAAGCAGACTAGGAAAATGAAACATGAACAATTAAAAGACAATTTGAATTGGGAAACAAAATTTTTTTTTTTTTTTGATTTTCATCATCATATCAACTCTGTAAAAGAATAGTTTAGTTTTTTATATATGACCTGATTTTTCAAATTTTATTATGTCCAGTGTTTTTCAAAACTATTCAAACTAAGGGGGCAAAATGTTTGGAACCCAGAACTAGCAAAAATAAACAAACCATTAATTAAAAAGGTTTCGTACCTCTTTACAAAGTCTTTTAAACCAAATAGCCTAATGTTTCACACCAACTTTGATTAGAATTCAATATTCTGAATTCTTAAATCTGGAGGCTGGTTTGAATCATTTTGAAAAACACTGTATTTCAAAAAAAAAAAATCGTACCCCTTCGCATATCCTTTCAAACCAAATGGCAAATGGCAAATGGCAAATGGCAGAATGTTTCAAACACCAACTTTCATTCATTGAAAAATTCAATATTCTGAATTCCTAAATCTAAAGGATTGTTTCATATGGTCCACATTTGGGAGTCTTTCAGTACCAATCAAGGGTCAAACCGGATGGAACATGAAGTGGTATTAATTTCTATTGGTGGTGAGAGAAAACTGTTTCGAGGGGGATAGCGCTCTATTTATATTTTTGGTTCGCAACATCCCCTCATTTGCCACCACTCTCTGATTTACAGCCATCCGCTCTGATTTACAGCCATCCGCGCACCGCAACATATAAGAACAACATATAAGAACAGAGACCCCCCACGATTGAGACCATTTTTTTTACCACTCTCTAGGCCATTATTTTTACCACTCGCTAGGCCATTATTTATACCATTGTTTAAACCTCAGTTCTATACCTTCATGATATATATACAAAAGCAAATTGCTAGAGTGAATAAATTGATATCAGAAGATATGATTGGTTTGAAGATATTATTGGTTTGAAGATATTATTGGTTTGAAGACCTTGTTTGGGAGGGATATGTGTATTGGTTTGTTTAATTTTGCTAGTGTGGTTTGAATCGTTATGGCGCACTGGTTTGAATGGTTTTGAAAAACACTGCAACAAAATCAAATAAACCAATATTTCAAAAAGGTTGCGTACCTTTTGCACATACATTCAAACCAAACCAAAGGGTACAATGGTTCAAACACCAACTTTCATTAGAATTCAATATTGGGAAAAATATCGGGGGATGATTGCCTTATATGTTCTACATTTGAGAGTGTCTGAATGTCTTGCAGTACCAATCAAAGGGTCAAAACGGACGGAACTGAACTGGATATCCTTGTTTGAGGGGTTATAGTAGTTTGTTTCTTGGTTTGTTTATTGGGTTGTTTAATTTTGCTAGTGTGGTTTGAACATCTTGTCGCACTGATTTGAATACATTAAAAGAATGAACACTAGTGGACCAGAATTGTTAACACTCTTAAGAACAAATAAGATATGCGTTCCAGTCTATGCGAGTGTCTATGGACGTTCTCAACAACCATTCCCAACAACCATTACTACATCTATTAGTACATATTCAGTACATATTCAGTACACATTTAGTACATATTCAGTACATATTCAGTACATATTCAGTACATATTCAGTACATATTCAGTACACATTTAGTACACATTTACAACACCTATTACTACACATTTAGTATTATGCGAGATAAACCTTCCTTTATATAGAAACGTATGGGAAGTATAGCACACCCTAGGTTTCTCATGAGAGTGCGGCTTCCTTTTCCTCAACTAATTATTCATTGTTTACTTTCAACATATAAGTTGTACCTTACTAGACCCAAGTATTTAGACGGTTCTACGCTAGTGAATAGTTTTCACCCACTAGTGACTTGCACACGGTACATCACTGGCATGCATCCAATACATCTACGAAGTACTCTGACTCCATACTTTGCTAGGTGCTTGTTGACACGTTCTACCGAAATTCTGTGACTCTGGAGGTTATGATGAACATGGGAGTTCTAGTATTAGTAAATAGATTATTATTTAGTACAGTAATAGATTACATTTAAGTATTAGTAAATAGACTACTATTTAGTAATAGTAATAGACTACTATTTAGTACAGTAATAGATTACTGTTGGATCCACAAAAGGTAGAACACTACTTATAGAGACATTATGGAGCCTACGATGTCCCATTCCAGTAGTGTCTACTACAAACACAATGCCATAACACGACATTTGGTCATCATGACAATTGGTGACTCGGAGGGGGCCCTTTTCGAACATTTCGCAATACTCCTTACGATTGTTCTGGTAGAGAGGTTTTCCATGCTACGTTTCTCTCAAAGTTATATAAACCACTTTGGTTCCTCTTTTGAGAAACATCTACGAATACAAGTTTAGGTCAACTCACGTTATCAAGAACATAACATAACATATACATACATATATATAATACATACATATATATAATACATACATATATATAATACATACATACTGTTAGATCCACAATAGGTAGAACACTACCTACAGATACAATATGGAGCCTACGATATCCGATTCTAGTAGTGTCGACTACCCAAAAAATGCTGTGACACGGCATTTGGTCGTTGTGACAACTCGTGAGTCAGAGGGCCCTTTTGCACATGCCAGAACGATACTTCCATTGTTCTGGTGGAGAGTGTTTCGGTACCACGTTTCTCTCAAAGGTATATAAGCCACTCCGGTTCCTCTCTTTGAGGAACCATCAACGAATACAAGTTTAAGGCAATTTACGTTATAAAGAACATAACACCTAGAGTATAGTACATAGCACTTAGGCGTAGTATATTGCATTAGAAATTTATGGAACAAAGTACATAAAACTATATGGAATATGGGACATAGATTACTAGTACATTAAGCAGAGACTACCAGTCCATTAAGCAGAGACTACCAGTCCATTGAGCAGAGACTACCAGTCCATTGAGCAGAGACTACCAGTACATTGAGCATAGAGCATAGATTATTAAATATCAATTCTGGCACTTGTACACTGGACACTGATATCATGTAGATCATGAGACCACTAGACCACGTAGATCATGTAGTACACTGACCTAATGTTCAATGTGTTTTGTTTGAAGCTGGGTGTGAGAGTCAATGCTTTGATATGGATCTTAGAATCACTTCAAGTACCTTTGATACTTCAGTTCCCAAGAATCCAGAACCTTGTTCCATCATCATCTCATTCAGTCACGTATTGTATTAAGTAGTACCTCTAATATCCATCAAAAGATCTTTAGGTATGTTCAAGTTTGATTTGATTCACTTCCATTACCTTAGTGTAATCTCCAAGTCAGGATCCAAGTTAGGACCTTCAAGACCATTTCTGTTGATGTCAGACTAATACATCATATCCATTTCAAATGATCAGACAGCAAACATATAGTTGAACTAGTCAATAGTTGAACTAGTCAATAGTTGAACTAGTCAATAGTTGAACTAGTCAATAGTTGAACTAGTCAATAGTTGAACTAGTCAATAGTTGAACTAGTCAATAGTTGAACTAGTCAATAGTTGAACTAGTCAATAGTTGAACTAGTCAATAGTTGAACTAGTCAATAGTTGAACTAGTCAATAGTTGAACTAGTCAATAGTTGAACTAGTCAATAGTTGAACTAGTCAATAGTTGAACTAGTCAATAGTTGAACTAGTCAATAGTTGAACTAGTCAATAGTTGAACTAGTCAATAGTTGAACTAGTCAATAGTTGAACTAGTCAATAGTTGAACTAGTCAATAGTTGAACTAGTCAATAGTTGAACTAGTCAATAGTTGAACTAGTCAATAGTTGAACTAGTCAATAGTTGAACTAGTCAATAGTTGAACTAGTCAATAGTTGAACTAGTCAATAGTTGAACTAGTCAATAGTTGAACTAGTCAATAGTTGAACTAGTCAATAGTTGAACTAGTCAATAGTTGAACTAGTCAATAGTTGAACTAGTCAATAGTTGAACTAGTCAATAGTTGAACTAGTCAATAGTTGAACTGGTCAATAGTTGAACTAGTCAATAGTTGAACTGGTCAATAGTTGAACTAGTCAATAGTTGAACTGGTCAATACTTCAACTGGTCAATACTTCAACTGGTCAATACTTCAACTGGTCAATAGTCAAAATTCTTGCTGCTCTCCTCGGAATCCTGCTCTAGGTCAAACTGGGGTCCGTCACTCATAAGAGCTATGAGCGTACCGTTCTTGATGGTGTTCTTGATCACCTGGATATGACTGGACACAGGGGTTCCGGGATTGGAGCTTGCAGGTCTTGACAAAGATAAAGTCGGAAATCAACTCACGTCTAGAAATTTGAACTTCATTTCAGGAAAATGTCAGTTTAAGGAAAATGAAGTTTCAGGAAAGTTGTAGTAACTTAGTAGAACAATCACTAGAGCTGGAACTGACTGAGTAACTGTAGTAACTGTAGTAACTGTAGTAACTGACGGTAGTAACTGGCTTTGGTAACTGACTGTAGTAACTGACTGACTGTAGTAACTGACTGTGGTAACTGACTGAGTAACTGAGTAATTCTTTCTCATACCTTGCCTCCAAGTTTGATGTTTGATCTTGTTGACCCCGTTCTTAGGCACCATCGCTAGTGCCTCTTTAAACGCACTCTGCACGTCTTTTGTTCCAGAGGTTTTCTTCTCGGCTACCCTCACTGCCCATACTATTTGTAGAGTCTATCCTACTCATGGTGCGCTTCTTAGACGAATCATCAGACTGCGTGCACTCCTTGCTTGAATACTTCAACCGGTCAGATTCAGTATCTCTCATGTCTGAGTCTTCAAGTATAAAAACTTCAGTCATGTCCCATTTCAGCTCTAGATCTTTTGTGTCATCGGCTGTTCTTGCGTCATCTGCTGTTCTTCTATCATCTGCTGTTCTTCTGTCATCGAATTTCTGTGTCATCAGAGATCATGTTCACTTAGATCTCCGTGTTAATACTTTCAGTAATCCTAGAGATATCCATAAATCCAAAGTACCATTCTTGAAGTATCTTTCCTGAGTATAGTATCCTTGAGTACGGTATCATTAAGCACCTTTGAGTTCTTCAAGTACCCTAGGTATCTTTAGTATCTTCAAGTGTCTTCATGTATCTTTGGTATCCTTAAGCACCTTTGGTGTCTCAAGTATCTTTAGTATCTTTGGGACCTTTGGTATCTTTAGTATCTAGGACCTTGGTGTCTTCACAACCTAAGAGGTAGTACCACGCCAATCTTCTGGGCAGTATTCAGCAAATTCATACAATGTCTATTTCGACATCTCAAGTACCTCCAGGTTTTTCTTCGGTATGATCCTCAAGTATCAATACTTCAATAAGCCAGTAAGCTTCAGTAAGCTTGTCGAATAGGTCTTTTGGTCAAGTCAGTTCTTAAACCAACTCATTTCCTCTTTCAAATTTGATTTTAGTATCAATGTCAACCTGTTTAGGCAGATCCAATTCTCATGGCCAAACACTTTTAGTTGGTTATATTAAACAGAGCATCGGGTCATAACACGTCAGAAACGGTCTCCCATGGTTTTTGCCAGACCTTTTTTCAGTCTCCTCATTATTGATTCATATTAGTATTCATTATTTCGGTCTCTTCAGTTAGTTCTTATTAGTTCATGGTCTTTTTCGGTTTCGTCCAGGGTCTCGTCCAGAGTCTCCTTGGTCTCATCCAAAGTTTCGTCCTTCAGCCTTATCCCTGGTCTCTAGTCCAGGGCCTCATCCTTGGTCTGAGTGTCTTCCAGGGCCTCGTCCTTCGGCCTCGACCCTGGCTTGACCCTGGCTTGACCTGGTCATATCTTAATCGGCTTCTCGAGCAAATGCCCCATTCGTTCAATCTTAGTAGAAAGGTAACCCTCAATTTCCGAACTCTTGATCCCATCTCCACTCTTCCATGCCAAAGGAACCATGGGCACCCGCTCCACCACGCGCACATCTCTGTTCTTACCCTCCACAGCCACAATCTTGTCTGGGTTATTGGTCAAAAGACGAATATCCAAGAGATTCAAGTCCACAAGAATGGCCGTGGCCAATGAGAACGACCGGCCATCAGCTGGATGTCGTAAAAGAAGATTGGCTTGCACGGTATCAGCACCCAAATCCTGGAGATTATAAGCCTTCAACTTCTCACCTAATCCAATACCCCGGCCCTCTTGTCGTAAGTACACAATACATCCGTGCCCAGACTCACCCATGAGTCTTCCAGCCTCGTTGAATTGTTCTCCGCAATCGCAGCGCGCGGACCACGCAGTTTCACCTGTGTAACATTCGGAATGGATGCGCGCAAGCACGGGATCCGTAAAAGTGGAGTCGCTTTCAATCACCAATTCGCCCTCCGCAGTAAAATGGAGTTGTTGTCCTGACCGAGTATCACGATCCGCCTCCGTGCGCCCCGGGAAAAGCCGGCCAACATATGCCCCCCGTGTCATCCGCGCTTGTTGGGTATCATTTGGCCGCTGTTTGAAAAGCGACCGGGACCGAATATCCTCGCCAAATACAATGGCCAAATGCTCCTTATTATCTAGGTCATTTTCATACAAATGCAAAAAAGTCTCGGGGCCTTGCACCGTGGGGATCCGGGCCCGTGCTATACACCGGACCTGGGGGAGTTCGCCGTGGATGGGCAACTTATCCCGTTCGTTTTGGGGGATCACCTCGGGGATTTGGGGGCTTTGGGGGATAGGAATGGACGGCGTTGGGGCTGGAGATACGAGCGGCATGTTTTCGAAGTCGGCACGGCTTTGCGCAGCCGGAATCGGTTGTAAGGGAGTCATAATTATGAAGAGAATGAAACGTGAAAACTGCTGGTGAGATGGGGGAGGGGGGTGTTGGGAGTTTTATATCACGCTATTAGTAAAATGCGTGGGTTTTGGTAAGCATGATTTGTCATACCCGCACATGCAGTCAGTGAAATGTCACGTGAATGAGGTCTGCGCCTACCCAAGCCGAGCCGAGCCGAGTCTCGCACTTCAATGTGCATGCCGGAACATACTGTCTATTTATCTGAATGAACAGGTATGAAGCAATCATGAAACAATCATGAAACAATCATGAAACAATCATGAAACTATGAAACCATGAAACCATCCAGTACTCTAGTACTCTAGTATTCTAGTATTCTAGTACTCTAGTCAACCGACACTGAGTATACTGAGAGGGAAACAGAACCAATCGATCACTGACTCCGACTACAATCACTCTGACTACAATCACTCTGACTACAATCACTCTGACTACAATCACTCTGACTATAGAGGAATAGGAAAGAGAAGAGAAAATGACTATGATGTACCCGGAAATGGCAGTGATGATGAAAGTATTTGGAGGACCCGACAAAAAGGATCTACAGTGTTTTTCAAAACTATTTAAACCAAGGCGACAAAAGGTTTCGACCAAGTAGACAGAATGGTTCAAATTAACTGTTGAACATGTGATATGTGTGGGTGTATGTGTATGCAGGTCATGGATTACCTGCAGTTTAACGGAATTGGACAAGCCTCATAAGGTTCGGAGGTTCGCATGAGGGCAGACTAGTAATTGTATCCGGGTTTTGTGTCAAGAGTAGTCAGGTTTGACTTCAGACAAGGGATTTTAGGGGTGTGGTGCAGGAACAAGGAGTCCAGGGAATCCCAAGTATATATAGAGGGGATTCCGGTCTAGGTTGAGTTGAGCGGTATCACGAGTAACCAGAAATTTCACGGGTTTCTTATTACCGATCAGTGGCAGAAATGATGGACTTTGGAATACCAAAGTTTAACACAAACCAATGATTTAAAAAGTATCGTCCACTTCCCCTAACAAGGCGTTGTATGCAGGATCCCAAGGAAAACCCACAAGTTCATGTTCCGTCCCAGTTTTTTTTTATATGACCTCTTAATTGGATTGTTACTGCAAGACTCCCATATCTAGTACATTATAATATGAGGCAATTTTCCAGATTTCTGATTTCTGATTTCACATTTCTGATTTCTGATTTCACATTTCTGATTTCACATTTCAGATTCCAGAATATTGGATTCTAATCTAATGAAAGTTGGTGTGAAAGACTAGGACAGAACGCGTACGAAGCTTACTCCTTCGATTGGCTGCTTCTTCCTATACTAATAAAGACTTGTCTCTTGATATACACAGACATCCATGCCTGGAGTGGTTTCTTACCTTGGTATTGCCTTGACCTATGTATTCTCTTTCTGTATTGTTTGTGTTTCTTTTTGAACTATTGGTTTGTGTTTCTTTTTGAACTATTGGTTTGTGTTTCTTTTTGAACTATTGGTTTGTGTTTCTTTTTGAACTATTGGTTTGTGTTTCTTTTTGAACTATTGGTTTGTGTTTCTTTTTGAACTATTGGTTTGTGTTTCTTTTTGAACTATTGGTTTGTGTTTCTTTTTGAACTATTGGTTTGTGTTTCTTTTTGAACTATTGGTTTGTGTTTCTTTTTGAACTATTGGTTTGTGTTTCTTTTTGAACTATTGGTTTGTGTTTCTTTTTGAACTATTGGTTTGTGTTTCTTTTTGAACTATTGGTTTGTGTTTCTTTTTGAACTATTGGTTTGTGTTTCTTTTTGAACTATTGGTTTGTGTTTCTTTTTGAACTATTGGTTTGTGTTTCTTTTTGAACTATTGGTTTGTGTTTCTTTTTGAACTATTGGTTTGTGTTTCTTTTTGAACTATTGGTTTGTGTTTCTTTTTGAACTATTGGTTTGTGTTTCTTTTTGAACTATTGGTTTGTGTTTCTTTTTGAACTATTGGTTTGTGTTTCTTTTTGAACTATTGGTTTGTGTTTCTTTTTGAACTATTGGTTTGTGTTTCTTTTTGAACTATTGGTTTGTGTTTCTTTTTGAACTATTGGTTTGTGTTTCTTTTTGAACTATTGGTTTGTGTTTCTTTTTGAAATATTGGTTTGAACCATTTTATGACATTGGTTTGAATACTTTTGTAAAACACATCAATCCCGAAAAATAGGATTAGTATCAATAGGATCACCAGTACTATGGGAGGTACACCTGATGTTGTAGATAAAGTGACTTCACCCTACTTGAAGCCACACTTGACTAAGAAACAAATCTCACTTCCTGATTACTTGACGATAAAGTCAAGTGCTGAACTGCAAAAGTCAAAGTCGTATTGTATACATTAAAGAGTTTTAGTATCAACGATTCATAAGTTTCCTTGAGGATAAAATTTGCGTGCGAATGGTAATTGGTACAGTCTTTTTGAATACTATTAACCAGCGCAGCAATATGTTTCAAACCAGACTAGCAAAATTAAGCAGACCAATAATTAAAAGTGGTTCGTACTTACGACTTTAAAAATTATTAAGGATCAAGGACTTGAAATAAACCGTTTATGTGAAATCTTTATTGAGTATTAAAAACACTAATTTGTGGAACTATTGGGTTGCTCAATTTTGCTAGTGTGGTCTGAATCGTTTTGTCGCGGTGGCCTGAATCGTTTTGTCGCGGTGGTCTGAATCGTTTCGAGTGTAGATTCTTTAACTCCAGCTCAGCTATGTATGCTGGGGAATCAGGTGGCCCGTAGAGTAACCATGGTGTAATGTCCAGAGATCCCTTCTGTTTATAGGTCAAGGATCTCATTGCCTCATCAAGGTAAGTAAATACTTTGGGGGAAGTGTTTACTTCAGACATGGGAGGAGTCTCAGAGTCAGTACGAGGAGGTCTGGTGGGTCTGGATCTAGGACGCATCTTGGTATGGCTCCCTAGTCAGAGATATTCAATTAGTTTACTAAGTAATTGGGGTAGCGAAGGCCTCATTATATAAGTGGGAGTCGGCCTTCACTGACCCTTGGTTATCAGGACAACCAAGGTAGAGAAACTAGTAGCGGCGAGCCCTGCAAGCCCAGAGCGCCGTGCCCGTGCGCGCGCTTATTCGGTGCTATTTTCCAACATCGAGAAATACTGTATAGAGAATGGGACATGAAGTCTGTGCGCTATATGTAGGCACCCACGAATACAATTATGCGAGGACAAGGCATTTTAGACACTTGAAATACATTGACATTTTGATATTGACATTTTGACATTGACATTTTGATATTGACATTTTGTCATTGACATTTTAATATTGACATTTTAACATTGACATTTTGTCATTGACATTTTAATATTGACATTTTAACATTGACATTTTAACTTTGATACTTTGATATTGATACTTTGACATTAACATTTTGACTTTTTTAACACTTTGACACTTTGACACTTTAAAAGATGCACGACCATAAATACCAAGCAGAACGAAAGCAGTCCTATTTTCATTGATTTCAGTAGAGTGGGTTATATATATTCATACAGTGTTTTTCAAAATTATTCAAACCAAGAATTCAAAACGTTTCGTACCCCTTTGCACGTCCTTTCAAACCAATAACTCAAAAAGTTTCGTACAATTCAATATTCTGATAATCTTAAATCTGGAGGATTGTTAGATCCACAATAGGTAGAACACTACCTATAGATACAGTATGGAGCCTACGATGTCCGATTCTGTCATTGTCTATTACAAATGCCGTGATACAGCATTTGACCATTATGACAACTCGTGAATCAGAGGCCTCTTTCGAACATTCCAGAATAATGCTCCCCATTGTTCTGGTGGAGAGTTTTTCGGTACCACGTTTCTCTCAAAGTTATATAAGCCACTCCGGTTCCTCTCTTTCAGGAACCATCAACGAATACAAGTTTAAGGCAATTTACGTTATAAAGAACATAACAGTACAAATGCTATTAAATATTATAATAGAATCATATTTAGAAGTATTAGGTGATAGAGGTTCTTTTTGTTTTAGAGCTGGAAGAAATGCTCATCAAGCTGTATCAGCTATTTATTATAACTTAGTTTATAAAAACTATAGTGGTTTTTAAATCTGGTACTTTCAACTTGGATTTTAGTAGATACAATATACAGGGATACGTAAGTTGAGCCTTACTAGACCAATTTCTCTAGCTCTGCGACACTGCCTCTCCTTATACTCTTCTGGTCGTCAAAGTCCTGTACGGTACCATTGTCCTGGTTCCGTACAGCCATATTGTTCAGTAATAGTCTGCAGTTCCCATTCCTCTCGGACACGTACGTGTCTCAATTGTCTGCATACAACATATCCACAAAGTACCTTGCATCCGTACACGCTAGGTACTCGTTGACTGGTACTATAAAAAGAAAATATTATGATAAATTACATGGTAAAACAACCATTGATAAATCTAATGCTGGAAAAAGAGGTTTTGGTAAAATGTGATACATTTATGGCGATGGTCAGCGGGGGGTTAAATGTATTTACGTTTTCAAAGAACTCCTTGAAAGAGAATCCCTGGGACAGTTCAGTGAGTGACATTTCTGTAACAATACGTATTCAATATCTAGTCTGTAGAGAGAAGGTAGAATAAATGTCCTTAGAGAGAAAGAGTATGAAATGCCTGAGACCACGGTCATGCTCACGTTGACTGTGTTGACTGTGTTGACTGTGTTGACTGTGTTGACTGTGGTCGTGTGAAGGCTCACCCCAATATAAAAGGACAAGCTCCCTCTATTCTATAACACCACCAAAAACATATACATACATACATATATATACAGTGTTTCTCAAAACTATTCAAACCAGGTGACATAATGGTTGGAACCAGAACTAACAAAATCAAACAAACCAATAACTCAAAAAGTATCGTACCCCTTCACACAGTCTTTTAAACCAAATGCCATAATGTTTCAAACACCAACTTTCATTAGAATTCAATATTCTCAATTCTTAAATCTGGAGACTAGTTTGAATAGTTTTGAAAAACACTGTATACATATTTATATCAACTGAGGGAGGTCATATTAGGATAAAGATATCTCTTGACACCACCAGACCCACCAATATTAACCAGTGTGGAGGTATACTGATTTTGACTGAGGACTTGGACTGATTCTCAATACCTTATTAACACCTTATTAACACCTTATTAACACCTTATTAACACCTTCTTAACACCTTCTTAACACCTTCTTAACACCTTCTTAACACCTCATTATCTTGTATTTAACAACTTGTTACAGTTGTACGAAACTCAACTTTTTGAATTCTTGGTTTGTTGGATTTTGACAATGTGGTTCCAAACATTTGGCCGTGCTGATTTGAATATTCTTGAAAAACATTGTATATGAAATACATTCATTTCTGATCAATCATATAAAGTAGGTATTGTCAGATCCGCCATACGTAGTGAAATCAGTCCAAGTCATTGGTGAACATCAGTACCACTACACTAAATGTATTGGTGGGTCTGGTGTGAGGAGATATCTTGGTATGTCCTCCCTCAGTTGATATATACTTTTTTTTTGGTGGTGTTATAAAATAGCGGAAGCTTGTATTTGAGGTGAGCCTTGGACATGACCAAAGTCACGCGAGTGACTGCGGTGCGGTACAGTCTAAGAAAAACGGCGAGAGCTATTTTCTCAACACTCCCTCTGAAGGTTTGTCTCTCTCTAATATCTGTAACCTTTGTAACTCAGTAGATCTCTCAGCAGATCTCTCAGTAGATCTCTCTCGCTAGAACATTGGTGAATGTGTCCAAGGTTAATTTTCAAAATTAACAGGATCAAGATCAACAATCAGACTGCTTGTCACGATTCTATATATCTATATCTCGCGATATCAGTTCAGAGGTTTGATGATGTGCTTAGATCCTTCGACCTTGACCGTCATGATTTAAGTTCAAATATTCATGTTAGTTGACCTAGTAATTTGGTTCAACTTCCTTCACCCAGTTCTCTACAATCTATAGTAACTCAAGTATAGTAATTTGAGCTCCACTTAGAAGTATGATTGCAACTGGTTCAGAATTGAGTAGTGAGACTTCAACCATTTGTTTGTGATAATGATTTCCATAGAATGGCAAGTGTTGAGCACTATGGTCTATCCTTAGGGATTATCGACTTCGGTCTTCGGATTCAAGGCACGCTAACATCATGATTGGTCCGCACTCGATCTCTGATGTCAATCGACACATGCGTTCACTTATTTAGGTCGATATTGAGCAATTCGTTCCTTAATGGCTGCCAGCATCAATTCGTTCCATGAGGAGCGACAAAGGTCTCGAGAATTTTCTGCCCAACAAGGTTAATACCTAAAACAGTCCCCTACCTATTCAGGATATTATGAAGCCTCTCTGCCGGATACTTTGTAATGGGGCCAGATTTCTCCCTCAGAGGAATCATCAACCAAAAAACATAGTAAACAGAGTACCTGAAGTAACCGGAATCTAACAGGTATAGCTAAGAATCCACTAAGTATTAAAAATGGAGATTGATTTTTTTTATATGTCACTTATAACCTTTATAAGAACTTTTATTATATTAAGGTAAATCATTATGAGAAAAACCAATATCTATAGTTCTGTTATGTTCTTTTAAAACATTTATACCTAAACTCTTATAATCGTTGATGGTTCCTCAGAGAGAGGAGCCGGAGTGGCTTATATAGCTTTGAGAGTAACGTGGAACCGAAAGACTCTCCACCAGAACAATGGTAAGGATTGTTCTGGAATATTCGAAAGGAGCCATATCACCATGTTCCTTAGCCTAATGAACAATTAGTTTAGTTTTGTAGACATACCCTTAAACTCTTCACTTAGGCTAGGTTTGAGACCCACCCTTCAACTCTTCACTTAGGCTAGTTTTCAGACCCATCCTCAAACTCTTCACTTAGGCTAGTTTTCAGACCCATACTTAGACTCAACAGTGACATTAGATTGGGTGCTAAAAAAAATGCTGCGAAAATATATGGGGGGGTACGCGGCCTTAAGTACCCCAGAGGCCAGAGGGGATGCGCATGTTTCACCTTGGTTTCAGGAAATCCCTCAAAGGTTACCCGACGCCGCCACTGGAATATATATATGACCAGCCAGTCCCCCCTCCCGCTAAACGCATCCATAAGGTTTTTTCTATGGCATGTTACGGTATTGGAATATACGTCTGATATACAAGTTTGTTTAGAAGAACTCCAGAATCGTGCTCAAGCCCGTTAATGCAATATCTACTTTGCAGTGTTACAGGATTAGGGGATTAGTGACACATTTCTGCCTAAGCTTATATTCGTTGATGGTTCATCGAAGAGGAATCTGAGAGGTGCCTTCAGGATTTTGAAGAGAGAAAGTGGAACCGAAAAACTCTCCACCAGGACAATGGCAAAGATTGTTCTGGAATATTTGAAAGGGGCCTCCGAGTCACGAAGTGCTATAATGGCCAGATGACCAAACGCGGTATCACCATTGCAACAATATTCGGACTGAGAGGCTTCATAATACCTTCATGGGCAGGGCCTTGACTAGGGTGGATCTAACACACTGTATATGAGATACATTGATTTCTGATCAATCATAAAAGTTGGGAATTATTTTATGCCACTTATAACCCTTATAAGAACCTTTATTATATTGAGGTAAATCATTATGAGAAAAACAACCAATATCTATAGTTTATTATAGTGATTTTCAGAACTATTCAAACAAACGCGGCAAAACGATTCAAACCACACGAGCAAAATTAAACAAACCAATACACATATTATAACCCCAAACAAGGAAACCAGTTCAGTCTGTCCGTTTTGACCTTTGAGGACTTCAGGTAAACCCTGGAGAAGATCCAAAAGCCAGTCACACTGCGATGTCACTTCAGGGTATAGCTCTACCAGCGTGGTGGGGCTCACGAGTGCCATTTCCGGCTCAAAGTCGTCATAGTGGTTGATGAAACTCATGGGGTTGGAGTTGGCAATGAATTCCTATAGCCAGTCATCAGAAAGGGCGGGCCCATTCACTCATGTTTTGGATAATCTGTTCTGGTATCTGACTATTTAATGGTCCTGGTCTTGGTCTTGGTCTTGGTCTTGGTCTTGGTCTTGGTCTTGGTCTTGGTCTTGGTCTTGGTCTTGGTCTTGGTCTTGGTCCTGGTCCTGGTCCTGGTCCTGGTCCTGGTCCTGGTCTTGGACTTGGACTATTGGCTGACTATCTGAACTCGGACTCTATGTTTATCCGAGTGTTTATCCGAGTGTTTATCTGTTTATCTTTGTATAAGGATAGACTGTTGATGGTCTGTTAATGGTCTATGGATTATCAGAATATTGAATTGAACGAAACTGTTTTGAGTTATTGGTTTAAAAGGATGTGCGAAGGGGTACGAAACGTTTTGAATTATTGGTTTGAATAGATTTGGAAAACACTGGATAATGATTTAAAGAATAATACTACGATGCATAAATCTGATCCTTTTTAAGATTTTATGCATTATCTAATGGTAAACTAATTTGTTTAGGTCTTCCAACTTCAAAAGATAGAACTGTTCAGTTATTAATGATTATAGTGGTAGTGGAATATGTAGAGGAATATGTAGAGGAATATGTAGAGGAATAGTGTCCTTAATAATACCCTATGCAACCATTCCCAAAGAACGTCTATGCTCAATGTATCTCCAATAAGCGTCCTTTGTTCTATTCCTCCAATAGTAACCGGTCTTGATCATAAGCAAAAATGTGCTTATACAGAATAAACAAATAAAAGCAGCGGCAATGAAACACTTCTTCAAGCCCTGGTTTTCTATCCATGGAGTAATCCCATAACTCATGGCAAAACTCATGGTGTTCCGGATCACAATCACCGTGGCTAATGCTTCACATGACACTTCATGGTAACAATCAATCACATAAGTCACAGCATTCACACACCCAATAAGACATAGCCCGGCCATAAGACCCAAACCGAAAACAACCCCAAACCAATGGATTCCATAGGATGCTCCAACCCCCCAAAGAATAAGTGAGCAAGGACCAAGTATAGCATATACTGAAAGAGCCCATAAACGGTCTTCAGCCTGGGAGTTACCTTTTCTCCTTTTGGCAAACCGAACCTTTAACCAGTCAGATACCCAGCCTGCATAAAAGTAGATCACCACTGCAAATATACATGGTGATAAGTATGCCAAACCACACATGGCACTGGAGAAATTATAAGGTTCTGCGCTCAAAACCAACGCTTCAGTGGCGTTCAACACTGTATACCAGAAAAGGGATGCTCCATAGAGGAACCCGGCCCATAACACCACAGGGAACCGTAACATATAGAATGGAGCCTTGAAGTACTCCCACAAGAGAAATTTGCTTTTGACTCCGGATGTCACTGAAAGTCGTTGTATGAAGGTTTTCACTGGTGGGTATTCCAAGACTTTATCCTCGGAAATCAATGTGGCATAATTATTGAGTGCCATTTCCGGTAATACCTTGGCCCGAACACTAACAATAGCATTGATTTTTTGGCCCAAATCTCTTTCTTCGCCTTTTTCACCTTCACTATTATCATCATCATCATTAATATTTGAACCTTCTTGAGTCAAATCCTGTACATGGCCATTGCTGGTGATCACACCAATTGGATTTCCTTCGGCATCGTTATGAAACCGTAACCTTCTCTCATAATTAGTTTCCTCCATCAAGAAAAACAATATCACAAAACTAATGGAACAAAAAATACATGACCAGAAAATCACCCATCTCCATCCACCTATAGCGAGGTCACGTGAGTTTTCATTAATGAAACCTGCAATCATAGGTGCAGCATAATTAGACCCAAAAAGTGAGCATGCGTAGATCCCCATATAAGTGGCCCTTTCATGCTCAAAAAAAAGGTCAGAAATGGTAGCTTCAGGTAAAGCCTCAATAGGAGCCACCACACACCCCGCCAAGATCTTGGCAGCTATCCATTCGCCATTGGTAGTGATATATGGTTGCCATACATAAAGCATGGCACAACTTAGAGTGGAAAAAAGGTACACAGGTCTTTTCCCAAACTGCATGGCCAATGGCTGTGATATCAAGCACCCCAAGCCCAAAAATAGAAACGTATAGCCAGTTCCAGCATTAATATCCGCCACAGACATATGGACGCCCGGAGCCCCGGCGATATCCGGGATGATCAGGTAGATACACGAGCCCGGGATCCCGGTGGCAAACACGTATAACACCACACAGAACATGTGCACCATTTTGCGGCGGTAAGACCAATTCAAGGGGTCATTGGGGTCATCGGATGGGGTAGGAATAAGCACGATATCGGAATGGTCCGAGTCAATGTCAACCAAGTGAGTACTTCCTGGCACCGCACTATAGTCAATCATGAAGAGGTAAAAGAGTGGAAAGGAGAAGTAAACTAAAAAAGAAGTAAAGAGAAAAGAGGGCCCAAAATAGGGGTTAGAAAAGAAGGAGGAAGGAGGAGATGGGGGAATTGGGGGGCGGGCTTTATAGCTGGAGCTGGAGCTGGAGCTGGAGATAAGGCCTTATCGCGGGGAGGACTGGATGCAGCATTCATGGCTGCGAAATTTACCGCTTTCGGCAACCCGATTCCGCTTGGCGCACCACTCCAGATAACAGTATCCATTGAAGGATACAGCCAGATCGCGGTATTGGTATTGAAGAAAATGTTTTAATGGATCTGAAACAAAGATCAAACGAGCATGAAACATTGATGAAACATGGATGAAACATGGATGAAACATGGATGAAACATGGATGAAACATGGATGAAACATGGATGAAACATGGATGAAACATGGATGAGACTTGAACGTCAGCTAAACTAAGAAACGAACGGAATTAATCTGAGTGATGTTGAAAAACAGCAATCAAAGAGCGCGCGGCTAGCCCATGGCTTGTGGAATACCAAGCAATCAGTTTTTCATAGCAACCAATTGTAGCAACAATATTTAGTTGCTATGGTGAAGGAAGAATCTCCATATATATATAATGGACACTCCGCCTCATTTTATTGTTAGAATTTTTAATCGAACATCAACTGCCTGAGGTATACCAAGATGCCTCAAAGAACCAGACCCACCAAAAGATCTCGTATTGGTNTTTAATCGAACATCAACTGCCTGAGGTATACCAAGATGCCTCAAAGAACCAGACCCACCAAAAGATCTCGTATTGGTAATACTTCAACAAGCACTAGCAACTCTTCTCCGTCTCTTCCTGAAGTAAACACTTCACCTAAAGTGTTTACATATCTCGATGAGGCTATGAGGTCAGTGTCTTATAGTATGAAGCATCCTCTGGATGTTACACCCTGGTTAATTAAAGAACCTCCTGGTACAGCAACTATCGTTGCCGAACTGGCGTTAAAGGATCTACATCAATTCCGAGGTCTCGGCGTAAGAAATAAGAAAACCCTACAACACTAAATCACCCTATATGGCTTATGCCAATATAATAAATCACGTCAATATCCATAAGAGTACCGAACTCTTAACTAAAGGTGCACACCAAAGTATCTCCTGACACCAGACCCACCTATACAAATTATATTAGCGTAGAGGTACTGATGTTTTCTAAGGAATTGCATTAATTCTTTGCATATATCTACAGTATGTATTAAGTCGGTGAGTAGAGTAGAGTAGAGTAGATTAGAGTAGAATTTGTTATTAGTGGTGGTTTGGTGTACTGGCCTAGAGAGTGAAGTTCATACTGATGTACTGATGTCTGCGATGTATTTTGATGTACTGATGTCTGCGATGTATTTTGATGTACTGATGTCTGAGACGTATTTTGATGTACTGGTTTGGTGTACCGGTGTCACGGGGCCAATCACAACCTAATGTTTTCTCGTTACCAAGGCTGCGGAAAAAAAACCCCCACCACACAATCTTACCACCACACTAAACCACCACACTATCTTCAACCCCAACCCCCTACATCATGGTCCCCCTCAGAAGTCTTCGTACTTTGAGCAGTAGCGCCAAATTGGCCAAGCCCGCTGTGGCCGCTCCCGTCACTCAATATTTGGCTACCGGCGGATCCACCCAGGCAGTATGGCCTAAAGGGTTTAGGCAAGCCCGCCCCAAGACTTGGGAAGAAAGCGGCGAATCAGCATTGTCTAAGGCCACCAAGTTTTTTTTCCTTAATGAAATAGCTCGTGGTATGTACATTTGCATGGAAATGTATTTCCGCTCCCCTTACACCATTTACTACCCTTTTGAAAAAGGGCCCATTTCGCCGCGGTTTAGAGGTGAGCACGCTTTGCGCAGATACCCAAGTGGTGAGGAACGGTGCATTGCGTGTAAGTTGTGCGAGGCCATTTGTCCTGCGCAAGCCATCACCATTGAAGCCGAGGAGCGTGTGGATGGCTCTAGAAGAACCTACAAGTACGACATTGACATGACCAAGTGTATCTACTGTGGGTACTGCCAGGAGTCGTGCCCTGTGGATGCGATTGTGGAGTCGCCCAACGTGGAGTATAGTACCGAGACTCGTGAGGAACTATTGTACAATAAGGAGAAGTTGTTGGAGAATGGTGACAAGTGGGAGCAGGAGTTGCAGTACTGTATCGATGCCGATGCTCCATACAGGTAACCGGCTAGGCGAGACTAGCCAAGACTAGCCAAGCGAAGCAAGGCTAGTCTTGAGAAAAGAAAAGAGAAGAGACTAGGCTAGCCAAGCGAGACTACGCCTGAGAGAAGAGAAGAGAAGATGCTAGCCAAGCGAGACTATGCCTGAGAGAAGAGAAGAGAAGATGCTAGCCAAGCGAGACTGTTCCTGGGAGAGGAGAAGAGAAGAGAATAGGCTAGCCAAGCGAGACTGTCTCGCATAGCTTCGGCTATGCTAGAAGAAAGAAGAAATTGGAGATATGGAGATAAGAGAGTCTCGGTGAATGAGACTGGAGATTAGGTCTGGTCGGAATCAGAGAGCCAAGACTGACAAGTTTGAGAAGTCTAATAGGTTTGAGTCTGAGTCCGGGGTCAGGAAACTTTTTAAGAGGTCAGTATGGCCCATCAACTTAGGGTTATCAAGGTCTAGACTCTGGACCTTAGGGTCTAATATGAACTGATATCAATGAATAGTGATTGAAGACCTGAATCAGAAGACAGACAAATTGAGACTAAGACTGAGCCTGAGACTGAGACTGAGACAAAATGGGTCGTTGATAACTTAACAACGACTCACCATCGCATCAATAGGATTGGTCCTATGAGTGACCATTCAATCAATACACGTATACTAAAGAGCAAGTATAAAGCTTCAACATTACACCATACAAATCACTCCATACCAACCCTACAAATACCAACATTTGAATAGATCGTTAGTTCATGCTCTATGATCTTGAAACACTAATCCCTTAAACCTCCTTAGACCTCCTTAGACCTCCTTAGACCTCCTTGAACCTCCTTGAACCTCCTTAAACCTCCTTTAATCAGACAACCTTCAATCAAATTAAGCTGTAGCAAATTAAGCTGTAGCAAATTAGTGTACCTAGTATACTGTTGACTGAAGAGCCAGCAGAATTCTACTCCTAGTAAAGAAACGAGCAGTCTGACAAAGACAAGTGACTATCTTCACTTAACACAAATTGGAAACTACACTATGTCCGTGAAGAGGAAGCAGGATACTCGAATTCTAAAAGACACAGCATGAGCTCTTGAAAAACTTATATACATTGGAGCTCCACCTTCACATTCCTTCCAGTGTAGTAACAAGTGTATATAAGTGAGTTATATAAAGCGAGTTATATAAAGTGAGTTATATAAAGTGAGCTTATACGAAGTAAGTAAGTAACTAAGTAAGTAAGTAAGTAACTAAGTAACTAAATAAGTAACTAAATAAGTAACTAAGTAAGTGAGTAAATAACTAAGTGAGTAGCTAAGTAACTAAGTAACTAAGTACAGTGTTTTGAAAACTATTCAAACCAGGGCGACACAATGTTTGGAACCAGAAGTAGCAAAAAATAAACCAATCAATAATTCAAAAAGGTTTTTACTCCTTCACAGAGTCTTTCAAACAAAATGGTGTAATTTTTCAAACACCAACGTTCATTAGAAGTCAATATTTTTAAGTCTTAAATCTGGAGGCTGGTTTGAATAAGGTTGAGAACCACTGTGAATAAGTAAATGAGTAAATAAGTAAATAAGTAAGTGAGTGAGTGAGTGAGTGAGTGAGTGAGTGAGTGAGTGAGTGAGTGGGTGGTGAGTGAGTGACTAAGTAGTTAGATAAATAAGTAAATAAGTAAGTAATTAATTAATTAACTAAATAAGTGGGTAAGTAACTAAGCAAGTGAGTAAGTAAGTAAGTGGGTAACCAAGCAAGTGGATAAGTGAGTGACTGACTGAGTAACTAAATAAGTCAGTGACTGAGTGACTGAGTGACTGAGTAAATAATGAACTAAGTAAGTGAGTAAGTCACTAAGTAAGTGAGTAAGTATCTAAGTATCAAGAGTAAGTATCTAAGTATCAAGAGTAAGTAACTAAGTAACTAAGTAACTAAATAAGTAAATAAGTAAATAAGTAAATAAGTAAATAAGTAAATAAGTCAGTGACTGAGTGACTGAAGTAACTAAATAAGTAAGTAAGTAAGTCAGTGACTGAGTGACTAAGTAAGTAACTAATTAACTAAATAGGTAAGTAACTAAATAACTAAGTGAGTAATTAATTAATTAAGTAAGTAAGTAAGTAAGTAAGTAAGTAAGTAAGTAAGTAAGTAAGTAATTAACTAAGTAAGGGAGTGAGTAACTAAGTAAGTGAGTGAGTAAATAAATAAATAAGTAAATAATTAACTAAGTAAGTGAGTGAGTAAATAAATAACAATGACTGTTATGTAGTCGAGGACCAGGGTGGAATATGGAGAGTTTCCCTCCCTTTGTATTTGTACCTACTACAACCGGTTGACTAGGCGGAAGACGCCGTTGTCAAATACTTAAATAGCTCAAGATAACCAATTCACTAAGTAAGTGAGTGAGTAACTACGTAACTAAGTAAATAAGTAAATAAGTAATAAGTGCAGTGTTTTTCAAAATGATTCAAACCAGCCTTCAGATTCAAGATTTCAAAATATTGAATTTTATGGAAAGTTGAGGTGAAACTCCGCTATTTGGTTTGAAAGACTGTGTAAAGAAAGGGGTACGAAACATATTCGACTTCTTGGTTTGTTGATTTTTGCTAGTTCTGGTTCCAACCATTTTGTCCCCCTAGTTTGAATAGTTTTGAAAAACACTGTAACTATGATGCCCATTTCATACTCCACTATGATGGCTGTAAACTCCGTACTGTTGGAACATGAGGAACCAGTACATCAGAGATGTACTGCATGTTCCATGTGACTGCATGTAAGCAGGACAGATGAAACAATGTT
>NLAW01001469.1:0-24008 GCA_002370915.1 Metschnikowia lochheadii | reverse complement strand
AGCACATCTCACATGTTCAACATTCAACAGTTGTGTGCTCTTGTGTTGTGTGCAGTCCCCCGGTCATAATAGCCTATATAAGCATATCCATTGAATATTGATTGAATATAAAAGCAACGCATCCCAAAACCACCCCAATGGAGTTAAAATGGAATACATAAATGAAACTTTTGAATGGGCCTTTTTACTGATGTAAAAGTTCCACTCGGACACATGATTTTATTATGCTGACCAATGAGGATGAATCATGCTTTCGAGTGGATCTTTAAATTTTACCGTATGATCACGTGAGCAAAAGTGCAGTTCCTGCCGTGCCTCCTAATTTACCCATGGCTTTTTCCGCAAAATTTAAAGGGAATTTGGAGCCTCTTTCGTCCATATACCTTGTAGAAAACTTTGATAATCTTAGCTTATTCACTCATCGACACCCTACGGCCTCTGCTATGAAAATTCATTATGTGGATCATACTTCATGCATCTATCCTACTCGGGTTTTTATGGATTGGGTGGGATTTTATGAAGGAGAGTTCATGTCAGGTCCTTCTATTCCTCATACAATCATCCGGTTGAGTAGTGACTGGAGAGTACTCCATGGTCCGTTCTATTCTTGTGCTTTAAATCCAAAAAAACCCGACTCTGTAAGAGCAATTTCAAAACATTTACCAAGGGACCTTGGATCTTCTTGTGTCGAGGTAGGAATCTTTCTTTTACCATATAGAAGAATCGAAGGTACTGCAGGTACTGCAGGTAAACACTCCGGTCCTGCAGGTAATGACACCAATACTACAGATAAAAACACGAATACTGCACACAGGGGAAATCGTGGTGCTGGTGGTGCTGGTGGTGCTACTGGACATAAAAAAACTGCTACACTGATTGAATATTTATATGAAGAAGATTACCAGACTCCGCAACGCTCCCATTCAGGTCTGCCTAGGTATTATAAAGTTCCCGAGTTTCTTTTGCCGGGAAATTATTATGCCGAGTCATAAAAGCTTGGGGAAGAAACGGTTCTGGTGATGTCGAGTTAAGCTGTGCATTTTAAGGTTGGTTAAAGCCAGTTTATGATAAAGTTTTGAAGTTAGTTTATGGTGTATGTCTAGTCAATCTGTCTATCTAGCCAGTTTGTCTTCATTCTTCCTTCATTCTTCCTTCATTCTTCCTTCATTCTGTCTTTAATTTGTCTGCTTAGTATGTCTGTCTTCAATTTGTCTTCAATATGTCATTATTATGTGTAGTTTATATGTTTGTCTTCATTCAGTCTAGTCATTATATCAGTCTAACCATTCTGCCAGTCCTGCTATTTTGTGTGTCTTCATTTTATCTTCATTCACTCTAACCTGTTTATTGGACTAGTTATTGTATATGTCTGGGTACTTTGTCTGTCTTCAGTCTGTGTTTATTCAGTCTAGCTTTTTTGTCAGTCTAGCTTTTTTGTCAGTCGAGCTTTTTTGTTTGTCTTCAAACTATATTCAACTCTGTCTAGTCATTATGTCTGTCTAACCAGTTTGTCTGTCTAGCTCGTTTGTCAGTCAAGTTAATATCTCTCTAGCCTTTTTGAATACATTTTGTCTTCAACATAACCTGGAGGAAATCCTGGAGGAAATAGACGTTTTTCATAGGTTCTATAGAAGCTATAGAAGTACTGCTCAAGGTATAGATCAAATAATACCAAGCAAAAAATTGTCTAAACACGAAGTCATGGAACAATGGAGTCGAAAATAACATAAAAGACACAGAAGACGTAGAAGACATGGAAGCCATGGAAGCCATGGAAGCCATAGAAGACATGGAAGCCCATTACCAAATTATCCTATTCCACTTCTTATGTCTCCTTATTCCTGCTTAGTTCATGTATTGGATAATGCACACGGCTGCTGATCACTATAGAATCATTAGTAATAATCAGTAGGCTTTTGGTCCATGTTTCCATACAGGACGTACCCTTAATAGTCATTCCTTCATCCCAAAATAGTCACCCAAAAAACCCTAGTTCGTTTTTTTCATTCTCATTCCTTTTCTCATTTCTCGTGGTCAGAGTCCACGAATGCTTCGACCGAAACCTCCGCCTCTGGCCCGCCCACAATCTCCTCGAACCCGGGATCCGAACTCTCGAATTTGGCCTTGTACTTCCTCAAAGCATACTCGTGCGCTATCCAAGGCCGAACCTCAAACAAGTTGTTTATTCCGTCCAAAGGAACTCCCTTTGTTTCGGGGTAAACAAACCACACCACAATGGGAAACACAAGCGAGCACAACCCAAAGAGAAAGTAGTAGCCGTAGCCGTAGCCGATCCCCCGCCTCTCACCTCTTAAACCTTAGGTCACGACCCGAAGGGTGCTCCAACTGGCCCCGGGGCGGAGTCCTGGTGTCAACATCAACCATTATGCCCACCAAGTGGACACTTTGAAAACAATGGGATTCATGACTCCAAGCCCACCCCTATGGCTTACTTACACCATCTAACCCGTCCAAATTACCTTCCACTTCGACCTGCACACAAAGCTTTGGATTATATCTCTACCCAAGTCAAGCACATACGGACCGATAACCTATCAAAAGACCGAATTCCTTCGGCTTGCAAAGAAATAATGACAGATATAACTATCTTCACATTGCAACTTCACTCATCCACTCACGCATTCCAACTCCACTCAACTAATCACACATTGCAACTCCATTCAACTAATCACACATTGCAACTCCATTCAACTAATCACACATTGCAACTCCATTCAACTAATCACACATTGCAACTTCACTCATCCACTCACGCGTCATTAGTCATTAGTCATTGGTCATTGGTCATTGGTAATTAGTCATTGGTAATTAGTCATTAGTCATTAGTCATTAGTCATTAGTCATTAGTCATTAGTCATTAGTCATTAGTCATTAGTCATTAGTCATTGGTCATTATTCTGTTCCTTATTCTGTTCCTTGTTCAATGGTCTTGCTCTCTCCAAACTATTTCTGAGCCACTACTTAAAGTAGAATTCTGGTGGCGAACTGGGTAGTAACTTTTATTTCTAATCCTTGGAGAAGGGGGATTGCGGTGCCTTATATATCCCTCAATGTGCGCTGGTCCTGTATGGAAGGTGGCTGCAAATAAACGGGGCGGGGTGCGAAGTCAATTGTATATAAAGGGGCACCTCCCCACGCGAGTCTCTCCTCTACTTTTTTTCTTTCACTCATTCCGTTTAGCTCTTCTCTTCATTCCTTCCTTTCATTTCAGTCCTTACTTCACATCTTGAAATTGAATTTGGTTTAGAGATGGACTCCTGAAACCACAATACTGATATATACAACTTCACTCAACTACTCATGCATTACAACCCCACTCAACTACTCAAGCATTGCAACCCCACTCAGCTGAGTCTTTTAGTGAACCCGACTACTCCGTCAAATAACTTCTCACGAAGCCGCATTGGCCCTGCATCATCACAAGTTTCCGTCCAAGAACTGAAACTACGAAACCAATGTCGAAGTCTCTCGCTTTAGCGGACTTTTTTACTTTTACGATTAATCACCGCTCGCTTCTGTTCACTATCTTACAGGCATCCTTCAAGGGGACCTCCCTATCAAATTGTTCAACAGGTCCTTACACATACACTCGGCCTGAGCTCTCCTTTTCTACACTAGCACCCGCTCCCGATTAACTGAACAACCTCCATTCCTCTATGCCGGACTAGTCTACATAAGGTGCGATGGTTCCTTCTTGAGGAACATTCGAAACACACAGAACAGAGTACTGGAGGTAACCAGAATCTAACAATAAGTATATGAAGTATGTATGGAGGATCTTTGGAGTACGTATTTAAATATGGGATTGTTGTACGGTACAATATACATGAGTGTTGGTATCATCGAGAAAAAAAAAAAAAAAAAAAACAATATGAAAGAAGAAGAATATGTTAAATTCAGGGGGGAGTATATGTCGACTTGAATGAATCAGAAGAATAGACTCCGACTCGCTGGTTTGGACCATCCCCTTCTTTTTGGTTCCAAACATTTTGTCGCGCTGATTTGAATCCTTTTGAAAATCACTGTATACAGTTGTATACATGTTAGATTCCTGATATTACGTCGGGTACTCAGTTTAGTATGTTTTTTATTTTTTTTCTTTTTTTCTTTTTATATTTCTTTGTTTTTTGTTGATGATTCTTCAGAAAGAGAAATCTGAGCTTTTTAGGTATTTGACAATGGCATCGCCTAGTTAATCGAATGTTGCAAATTGCTTTGAGTTTCAATAATCACCAGAGACTAACATTGAACATAATACCATACTATATTGTTAACGTGTTTTTCTTTTTGTTTTTGATATAACATATTAATATGGTGAATAATTATGAGCACTGATCCAGATATGGTGTGCAAGAGCTTGGTCGGAATTGAGAGCCGCGGTCGGAATTGTTTTAACTACATGACCTCCATAAGTTCACCACCCACATATTATTTACTCCAAATATATTCATTGTGAAGTCCGGAATTCCAGGATTCCAACAAACCCAATCTTGTGTTTGTACCATGAAAAAAAAGGTCATTTGCGTTGGGCCTTTTTCTGGTGAGGTAGCCGGGTGCACGGGTGTTTGTGGCACCCTTTGAATCTCAATTCCGAGGTCAAGTTCGAGCTTGAGGTCCCCACACTCCATTAAACATCTCGTGTGAAATTCCTACCACTGACACCAACCCAAACGTGTATCAACAAAGGTAGGTGTATCAACAAAGGGAGAGATTGCTGGCGAGAGATCGGATCGGTAAGCTTGGCTCAATCACCGGACAGGTCGTGTGGCACTCATATTTGATAGGGACTTGCCTAGTCAGTCATCTTTGATAGTTTGCTGGTCTTAGTGGCAGGCTGCAAACTGACGTGTAATTCATAGGATCAAAAACCACGCACCTCGGAACTAGGAGACATGGAAGAATTTAGAGTAGAGTATAAACAGAACCCAGAACCTTTTGGACTACTAACAAATGTAGAGGTATAATTGGGAAGTTGAATCGGGAAGTCGAATCCGGAAGTTGAATCTGGAAGTTGAATCGGAAAGTCGAATCGGGAAGTTGAATCCGGAAGTCAAATCGGGAAGTTGAATCGGGAAGTTGAATCCGGAAGTCAAATCGGGAAGTTGAATACTGCTGTTCCTAACTAAAGTCTCTCACAATACGTCAATGTTACTCTCAATATAGATGGTAGTGTGAATCCCAAAATGGTGGTTATTGTTAAACTTTGTAGTTCCATAGTTCATAATTTGTGCTACTGTTCTGTATTCAAGAAATCCCTGAAATTCTGGTTACTCGTGATACCACTCAACCCAGAGCGGAATCCCATCAATACATACTTGGGATTCCCTGGACTACTTGTTCCTGCACCACACCCCTGAAATTCCTTGTCTGAAGTCAAACTGACTACTCCTGACACCAAGACTCGGATACAATACTAGTCTGAACTCATGCGTTCCTCGGAGGGAACCTTATGAGGCTTAGGGCTTGACCAATTCCTCTGTACTGCAGTAGGTAACACGTTACCTGCATACAAGGGCCAGCACATATCATATGTTCAACAGTTATGCTATTGATTCAATTTCCTACTCTTCGGAATTGAATAGTGCCTTGTTATATTATAGTATATTAATATATATACAGGTAGTGTACAGCCAGTGGCGAACAGTGGTCTAGTGTTCGATATAGTGGTCTAGCAGAGTGTTCGATATAGTGGTCTAGTAGAGTGGTCTAGTAGAGTGGTCTAGTAGAGTGGGTGTAGTAGAGTGGGTGTAGTAGTATGATAGAGTGGGTATAGTACAAAGTATACTATGTATACTATGTATGGTGGTGGATTCTTGGTTACATCAAGACTCAATGTTCGGTCAGGTTCATGTTGTCAGGTACTCTGTTTAGTATGTTGTTTCTAGTCAACCAGTTGTTGGTAGATTCAAGGGGGAAAACCCTCCACATTCCATAATGGTACCTCATACAATGATGATGGAAGAGAGGCACGATGGAATGGTCATTCCCAGAGTTAGACACCCTTTCTCGAGCTCTCCACCAATGACCAACTCCAGGAGTCTCTCAATGAGTACTGGCACAGTGTTTACAGATGGATTCAGGTGACGAGTTGCCGGTGAATCATCCGTCAAAGATTGATTGTGTGCGAACTCTACAAGGTCGAACAGATTACAACCAGATGATTTTGGAAAAGTTTATTGAGCTACAAAAAACGCCGTGCGTCTGAAAAGGAGGATTCGGTGGAACGAAGCGTGTGATACTGAGATTTCCGTTAATGATCCGAATGCTCATGATCCGAATGCCCATGATCCGAATGCTCATGATCCGAATGCTCATGATCCGAATGCTCATGATCCAAATTGAAGTGCTTGAGCCTGTTCAAACTTTGTGAGAGATCCGATATTCTATTATTCCAGTTTCTTTGGGCAAAAAAACCGGCATGTTTGAATGTGGCGTGTTTAAATGTGGCGTGTTTGAATGTGGGGTGGTAGGCCCCTTAGTGTGCGTATTGACTAATGTAACTGAAATACAAGGAAGGTAATTGTAGCCTTTTGGTAGGTTAGAAACTGGTCACGAAGTGAAAAAGGGGGGGTAAATTAAGCTTTCAAGTGAGCAAAGTTACAAATTGCTAGGGGGGAAGGGGGGAAGGGGGGGGTTCCGAATCCGATTCGACAATGCTTTCTTACCTGTATATAAAAGCATGAACTCCCTCTATCAAATCAATACCACCAAAACATCCCAAGAGTTAACAGACCCACCCATATATATATAGTCGGGGGGGGGTAGAAGTACTTGTGTGTACTGAGGATATGAATTGATATTAAACAAACCGTTTACTATGCCTCATAGCTGACATGAATATCCTTTGCGGTGGTGCATATACAGTCACCTCGCATGATGGCTGCAACTGGCCCCAATACAATAGTAAAAATACATGTAAAATGGGAGATTTCTAGAATTGGTCATAATAATTTTGATGAAAATAATGACTCCTGGACCAAAAATAGCAAATAAAAAAAAGAACAAGAAAAAGAGAAAAAGAAAATTTAAGTATGGTTCATGACCAAAATATCTTGGCTAGCATGCTTTATATACAGGTCTCCAGCTTAAACTTCCTCCCCCACTACTATTACTTCATCTACCATGCAGGTATATACATGATCTTGCCTTCTGATCTATTGTCTGATTCACTTATTGTGTGATTCACTTATTGTGTGATTCACTTATTGTCTGATTCACTTATTGTCTGATTCACTTATTGTCTGATTCACTTATTGTCTGATTCTGCTTTTGTCTAAACCAGGTATTTTCTGATTCTATTATTGTCTGATCTTGGTATTGTCTGATTGTACATATGTGGTGGTGTTCGCTTCCCCGCATTTTAGTCCTATTCCTTTTTTTTCTCTTACCCAATTCTTCTTCCCAAAGTTAACTATTAACAGACTCCTTTTTTTAAGTGATATAAAAGGAAAGAAACCCCCTCTGTTTTTAAGTGATATAAACGGAAAGAAACCCTTTTTGTTAGAAGTCATTTTCAAGAAAAGAGCCATTATGAACGTCATCCATTTATTGGGGGCGTTGTTTTTCGTCTCCACCACAATATGTTCTAATCCAGAAATGCCATTGGTCTTTTTTGTTAGCGCATTTGGGATGTCTGCCCCACTTGTGGTAATGCCTAAAAAGTTGGATGCTAATGGTCTGGTACAACAAATACTTTCATATAATTTATCTGGTATAGGTCGTGCGCCTACCGAATACAAGCCTACCGAATTCAAGTTATATCACCGTCAGGCATCTGTTTTTCAGGATCAGGATCTGGATCTGGATCTGGATCTGGATCTGGGAAACCCTTTGGCCGGAAAAGTTTCGATTTTTGAAAACTATTTGACTGTAAATTCTACGGCAACGCCAATGGAATTGAAATGGAATCGACATATGAAACTCAAGAAGGCAGAATTCTATTCTTGTTCGGAATCAAATTATATGACTCATTTCATTACGGTTAAACGTGTGGCCCCAATTTGCTTTAGAGTGGATATCTATCTTTTACCATATGATCGCCATAATAAAGAAGCAGTTCCTCCTGTTCCTCCACAGTTACCTATGGCATTATTCGTAAAAAACGGAGACACGTTTGAGCCTCTTTCGTCCATTGAATTAGGTGAAAATCACTCTTATATGAGTATATTCACTCATAATTACCCACAAGCTCCTCCAGTCCGCATCTGGTATGTGGAACATATGCTCCATATTTATCCCACCAAATATATTCGTGAATGGGTGGGGTTCCATCAAGGAATGTTCGTCCGAGGAAGAAGGGTTCCTAGAACAACCATTTTCTTGGATAGTCTGTGGAGGGTTCTTCATGGTCCATTATACTCATGTGCTTTACATCCAAAAATCGCCAATTCCGTAAGAGCTATTTCCTCCGTTATACCCGAAGGCCATGCTTCATTTTGTGTTGAGGTGAAAATCTACCTTTTACCTTACCGGAGAATTAAAGGGGGTGAAACTACTGGTACTCCTACTCTGATTGAATATTTATATGAAGAAGATTATATTAAGCCCGATTTTAGAAAATTGAAAGCCACTGGCAATGCTCCTCTCGAGAAACCAGGAGAATGTTTCGTCGAGGAAAAATATTATGATGAAGGTAGATTTCATAGGCATTATCACGTTGATAGGGATGACGATTATATTTGTGAACATGATGAATTAAGAGATGGTTACGATAGTGATTGGTAGACTATAGTGATTAATAGACTACTGTGACTATGACTATGGTAATTATGACTATGGTGAATATTGTAATTATGGTGAATATTGTTAGATGCACCATAAGCAGGGCCATTTGCCTATGAATAGTATTATGAAGCCTCTATGTTCGATTGTTACAATGGTGAAACGGCGTTTGGCCATCCAAACACTTTGTGTATCGATGGCCTCTTTTCGAATATTTTCAACTTGAATTTTAGTATATACAATATACAGGGATACGTAAGTTGGGCCTTACTAGACCAATTTCTCTAGCTCTGGGCCACTGCCTCTTCTTATACTTTTCTGGTCGTCAAAGTCCGGTACGGTCCCATTGTCCTGGTTCCGCACAGCCCTATTGTTCAGTAATAGTCTGCAGTTCCCATTCATCTCGGACACGTACGTGTTTCACTTGTCTGCATATAACCAATCCACGAAGTACCTTGCATCCGTGCACGCTAGGTACTCGTTGACAAATATTCCAGAACAATCACCTTTGTTCTAGTGGATACGTTTCCGAATATCAAGTTTCTCTCAAATTGTATAGACCGCTTTGGCCCCTCTCTTTAAGGAACCATCAACGAATACAAGCCTAGGCATTAATTTATCAACGAACATAACAATAAGGATTTATAAATACAATGTAAGGGTATGTAAGTTCTCTATAAGGGTATGTAAGTACACTCTGATGGTATAAAAGTACAATATAAGGCATATAAATACACCATAAGGATATTTAGGGACACTCTAAAAGTACATAAGTATACTATAAGAGTTTATAAGGACACTATAAGGGTATATAGGGACACTGTAAAAGTATATATGTACACTACCAGTGTAAATAAGTACACTATAAGGGTGAATAAGTACACTATAGGGTATATAAGGACACTATAGAGGTATAGAAATACACTATAAAGCTATATAGGGACACTGAAAGTATAGAAATACACTATAAGGGTATATAAATAAACTATAGGTGTCAGATCCGTCATGGGTAGTGGCCTACCTATCGAGGAATTATTAAGCCTCTCTGCTGATATATACCAGCCACCGACCAACCACCGACCAACCACCTAAACATCGGGCCTCCTTCTAAGAACTAGTATATATGCAACCCAAATTCCTCCTATCGAGGAACCATCAACGAAAACAGATAACGTAGTACTTAATGTTACAACCAGAATCTAACAACAAGGGTATTTAGGGACCCTATAAAAGTATACAAATACACTATAACTATAAATACACTATAACTATAAATACACTATAACTATAAATACACTATAACTATAAATACACTATAACTATAAATACACTAGAACTATAAATACACTATAACTATAAATACACTATAACTATAAATACACTATAACTATAAATACACTATAACTATAAATACACTATAACTATAAATGTTATGTTCTTTATAACGTGTGTTGTCCTAAACTTGTATTCGTTGATGGTTCCTCAATGAGAAGAACCGAAGCGGTTTATACAACTTTGAGAGAAACGTGGCACCGAAAAACTCTCTACCAGAACAATAGGAAGTATTCTTTCTGGAATGTTCGAAAAGGGCCTTGGATTCACGAGTTGTCACAACGAGCCAATGCCGTGTCAAAGGCATTTGTAGTACACACTACTAGAATCGGACATCGTAGGCTCCATATTGTATCTATAGGTAGTGTTCTGCCTATTGTGGATCTAACAATAAATACACTATACCTATAAATACACTATACCTATAAATACACTATAGCTATAAACGTACACTATACCTATAAACGTACACTGAAAGTATAAATACACTATAGCTATAAACGTACACTGAAAGTATATAAATACAGTATGGAGCCTGATTGCCCTATAAAAAAAAATGTAATGTGAAAAAGAAAAAAAATAAAAAATGTGATACTAAAATCAGTGGCTATGACCAGTTCTGGAGTTTCGGAGCCGAGATCCGGCTTCGCATCCTAGTCTCTTACTTAAACACTCACCCCCACGCCACACAAAAACCCCAACTATATGAAAAAAAAGACAAAAAAAACATACTTTTAATTCACTAGTTTCCAAAAACAATTTCCCTTTTTTTTCCCTTTTTTTTGGGTTTTTTCTGGAAGGGGGGGAGGGAAGGTTTTGATTCATTTTTTTGGAGAGCCTGCATATACTATTAAACCTGCATGTACCGTTTTATCCTACACATAGTAAACCTCGCAGTACCCCACACCATATTCTCGTACTATAAAACCAACCATTTCCCACCACCACCACCACCACTCCTTTTTTAATTCTACACTTCCTTTTTTGACTAAAGTATGTCGAAGTACATTGACCAGGCACGCAAGATCTTATGTATTGGGCGCAATTATGCAGCACACATCAAGGAACTCAACAACGCCACGCCAAATAACCCATTCTTCTTCTTGAAGCCTCAGTCATCAGTGTTAAAGCCTAACGCTGGCCCCTTCTTGGTACCCCGTGGTGTAGTGGTGCACCATGAGGTTGAACTTGCCGTTATACTCAATAGAGATTTGAAAAATTTAACCGCCTCTTCTTTTTCAGCCCAAGATGCTTTGGATGCTATTGAAGGATACTCTTTGGCGATTGATATGACTGCGCGCAATGTGCAGGACGAGGCCAAAAGAAAAGGACTTCCGTGGACTATAGGCAAAGGATTTGATACTTTTTTACCTGTTTCGGAGTTTATCCCAAAACGTAAGATCTCCGATCCTTATAATGTGGATTTGACTTTGAAAATCAATGGTCACGTGAAACAACATGATAAAACAAACTTGATGCTTTTCTCTATTCGTGATATCTTGGTTCATATGTCTTCCATCATGACGTTACAAAAAGGTGATGTGATTTTGACAGGTACTCCTAAAGGCGTGGGCCAGGTGCAGGCCGGTGATGTTGTTGAGGCTCTGTTGGCAGTAGACAATGAGGTATTGGAATCGTTAAAGTTTGACTGTGTGGAGAAAGACGGTCCTTATGAGTTCAAGGAAATCTAATCCTTGAGACAGACTGGATAGACTGGATAGACTGGATAGACTGAGACGACTGAGACAGACTATTCTTTCTTAGTACAACTGTTCAATTTAACACCACCGTTCAAGACGTTTTGGAAAGGAACTGGGTGCACAAAAAGTGACTCTTTAGAACCGGTCATTTCAGCCAAGTGCTTGAACAAACGCACGTTTTTCCCAGAGTCAATGGACATTCCAAGACTATGGACATACCAAGACTATGCACATACCAAGACTATGCACATACCAAGACTATGGACATAACAAAGTAGTCCAGTGATAAGGTCAAAAAGCAACCAAAACTTTGGTGTTCAAATCAAAATAAATAACCATCAAAAGTATAAAAGAAAGCCCTATACTTTCCATTTGGGCGTTTCCAACTACCACCATATTCCTTCCCCACCCCCCTTATCCATATACCAATCCTCATACCAATCCTCATTCTAATCCTCATACCAATCCTCATTCTAATCCTCATACCAATCCTCATTCTAATCCGTATTCTAATCCTCATTCTAATCCGTATTCTAATCCTGTAGATCCTTTAATTAACCAGGGTGTAAACATCCAGAGGATGCTTCATACTATAAGACACTGACCTCATAGCCTCATCGAGATATGTAAACACTTTAGGTGGAGTGTTTACTTCAGGAAGAGAAGGAGAAGAGTTGTTAGTGCTTGTTGAAGTATTACCAATACGAGATCTTTTGGTGGGTCTGGTTCTTTGAGGCATCTTGGTATACCTCAGGCAGTTGATGTTCGATTAAAGTTCTAACAATAAAATGGGGCGGAGTGTCCATTTTATATATATGGAGATTCTTACTAATCCTCATTCTAATCCTCATTCTAATCCTCATACTAATCCGCACTATAAGTAGAACCCTTCTCCAATTCACTCTTGTATAATTCGCACTATGGCCTGGTCCTTGGTGGCCGCGATGAAGTAGAGCCGCTTAAGCTACTTTTAAGCATACACTCGAGAGTGACGACTATTCCTCGAAAGTGTAAGCCTCTTCAGACCAATAATAATTACTTTACTAGAGCAAAAATCCACTTGTTCTCTCCTATTTATGTTTTTTACAAGGAATAGAGAGTAGAGCAATATAGATTATGCTCTACTCATTATACTCTTCTCATTATACTCTTCTCATTATACACTACTCATTATACTCTTCTCATTATACTCTAATCATTATACTCTAATCATTATACTCTAATCATTATACTCTACTCATTATGCTACCCATTATGCATCTATAGCAGAGTGGTCTCATAGATATAGAGTAGTAGATTATCGAGAGTAGTGGAGTATCGAGAGTAGTGGAGTATCGAGAGTAGTGGAGTATCGAGAGTAGTGGAGTATGGAGAGTCGTATGATGAGTAGCAAGAGAAATGGACTCTCTTAGACTCGGACCTCTCCTTGATGAATATTATCATCTCAGAGTATCATCCAAAACATCTCTTTACCATTGTTGAGGCATTTCCAAGAATTATAGAAAGACTGGACTCCCAGAATCCCATGGTCAACTGATGGAATATCTCTAATCATCCAGTCCCAACTAAAATGGAACAATTGAGTCAGTCCAATTAATATGATCAGTTGAGTCAGCCCAATTAATATGATCAGTTGAGTCAGTCCAATTAATATGATCAGTTGAGTCAGCCCAATTAATATGATCAGTTGAGTCAGTCCAATTAATATGGATCACTCCAGCCTGTACTCGTAAGCATATTCACTAGCACTAATGAGTACTCTTTAGTATAGACCGTTCAACCAGCACTAATAAGTAACACCTCTAACCAGTACTAATAAGTAACACCTCTAACCAGTACCAAGTATTATAGCCACTTCAACTAGAACTGGTTAGTACCATTTTGACAAGTACTCAAAAGTACCAATTTAACCAGCACTAATTGGTATGTATCAATCTTTACCAGTACTAATTCGTACTCACACTGATCCTAATCTGTGTTAGTCCTTGTTCTTCGTCCTTAGTCTTCTTCCTTGGTTCTTCTTTCTTAATACTTGGTCCTTAGTCCTCACTCTTTGGTAGTTAGTCCTTAGTCCTTAGTCTTGGTCCTTCGTCTTGGTCCTTCGTCTTGGTCCTTCGTCTTGGTCCTTCGTCTTAAGACTTGTTCTTAGTACTTAGTCTTGGTACTTGGACCTTCGTCTTAACCCTTAGTCTTAGTACTTGGTCCTAGTCCTTAGTCCTTAGCACCTAGCACTCATAACTCACTATTAGCCCTTAAACTTAGTCCTCAGTCCTCAGTCTTCAGTGGTTGGTCCTTTGTCTTAATCCTCAATTTTTAGTAGTTAGTCCTTGGTCCTTATCCCTTTCCTCTTATTCCTAAGTACTTAGTCCTTAGACTTAGTCTTACCCTTAGTCTTGGTCCTGAGTACTGGTTTCTTATTCCATAGTCCTCAGTCAGTCTTCAGTCTAAAGACTGAAGACTGAGGACTGACTGGACTGACTGGACTGAGGACTATACAAAGACCTCATCTTTAGGATGCACGTACTGGCGGAGCACTATTCCCGCCTCCGACATCACCTTATGTGAGTATTCATCCATGGAGTAGCTCTGAGCATACACCACCTCCCGAATCCCACTCTGAACGATCTTTATGGAGCACGTCAAACACGGACACGTGTTGCAATAGAGAATAGAGAGGTCACCCTCAATTCTGTCACGACCTGCCTCCAAAAGAGCATTTTCTTCCGCATGGAGACACAAGCACGTGGAAAGCGCCGCCCCGCTCCCTTGACCCTGGTTGCATCGCGGACACCCTCCCTCATTACAATTGGTCAAGTTGCGCGGCGTACCATTATACCCCGTAGCCACCACGCGATTGGCCTTAACTAGCACACACCCCACGCGACGTTTCATACAGTTGGACCTGAGAGCAGCCAAATCCGCCAACCGCATAAAATATGAATCCCACGTGGGCCGAAGCCTCGACGGATTAAGTAAATCCAACTCACTCAATTTCACATACAAACTTTTGATGCTGGCGGTAGTATTAATGACCTTAATATGGGCCTGGTTATTGATTTCAATCAATGGGTCTTTAGGGTTGTAAAGAACTTCGTCGGAGCGCGCCACAAATTGCGCCCATGACATGGTGCTTTCTGGGTGTTTGAGGAGGTACCGCTGGTAACGTAAGTTCAGGGGGGCATCAATGGAAAGATGAAGGAAAAAGGGACGTTTTTGAAGGGCGGCTAAGAACTTCAGTTGGTGAATGTGCATCACAAAATGGCGTCGCCATTGGCACGTGACCGTATCTAAAAGTTCTTGAAACGTATCAAAGTGCAAAGTATCTGGGAGATTGTTATTAGAATCCTGGGATTTTTGGTTGTCTTTCCGTTCCTTCCCTTCCTGATCCAGAGATTTGTCCAGAGATTTCTGGTCCTCCTTCTGTTTCTGATCCAGAGATGATGGAGGACCTTCCCGAGTACATTCCTGCGAAAGGCCCTCATCCGGAAGGCCCTCTTGTCCCTCGGGAAAAGAAATAAACTGAAACCCTTGGAAAGTCAAGTACCTCGTGACCTCAGTTTTGCCGGACGCAAGGTTACCGGAAAGAGCCAAAAGCATGGGGAAGAGCAGTGGTGGAGATGGCTCGCAGTACTGCAGGAACAACCTGGACCTGTTGAGCGATTGAGCGTTCGAGAGATTGAGCGTTTGAGCGTTTAAGCGTTTGAGCGTTACCATAAACACTCGTGCCACCAGTTGAAGCTTCTTTTTGGTGTCTCAGATTAAGGACGAGTTTAATGGGTTGAAGGCAAACATGGAGGTCCATTTGGATAATATCTGCTACACTCAAAGGCTGAGTAACTGGGGAAAGGTCACCGAATGAGAGCTTTAATGGTCCCTTTCTGATTGACTGAACGGACTAGATCCACTTGGGGATTGGCTGAGGTGGGTAATAGCAAATATTATAAACAACAGGTCTTGTATATGATAATCAAACTCTCATATACAACAGTTTAAGACTTTGTTTTGAATCCGATGCAGCCACCCACTACCCACCAGCACTACCCACCAGCACTACCCACCAGCACTACAGAACTATAAGGTCATATTAAAGATATACATTGTCCCATACGCCTGGTACAAAAGCCAACTTCCTCACCACCACTACCCCTGGCAATATCACATCTAGTCTTTAATAGTCACAGCCAAGTCGATCTCGGCAGCAATGGCCTCCTCGATGACATCCTTGACTGCGGTGATCTGTCAAAAGAATAAGAACAAAAAACGATGATATTATGATATGCCATGAAGGGTTCAGGGGATTGGTAATACAGAAGTATAGGGTTATGGTTAGGTTTTAGGGTGATCAGGTTTTGCGGTGATCAGGTTTTGCGGTGATCAGATTTTAGGGTGATCAGATTTTTCGGTGATCAGGTTTTGCGGTGATCAGGTTTTATCATATTGATTCTCGTGATTTTGACCCTTGAAAGCTTTCAATGGTAGACAAAAGATGACCCGATATAAAAATACTGGAAATCCTGGTACAGGAAAGAGGTATAGTAATAGGCGAGAGAGAGACATGGTCATGTGAAACATCAATGATACTATGTTAATGGACTTATGACTTCTGATCCATGAGTATGTGAGAACTAAGTATACAACAGGACCATTTCCCCCCAAGAGAAGTATACAAAAATGACAGCACATGCTAATTACGAGTCAAAAAAAAAAAAGAAAGCTTCCAAGTCTTTTATTTTTTTTCATCATACTCAACTTCCTGACTCCAGCTTATTATGAGATCTCTGTAATATGGATACAGTGGGAGGTACTGATGCAATGGGCGGTACTGATGCAGTGGGAGGTACTGATACAAGCACCGGAGTCGGAATTACACCCACTATGGGGTTACGGCGTTACGGCGTTACGGCGTTACGGCGTCACTTTCTAGTGTACTTTTGTTCGTGACAATTTTATCCGTCAAATTAAAATTGCGAAGATTTCAAATTTGAGCTTTTACATCTTCACTCGTCGTTATTGAGGTAATGTTAAGCTACCTCGGCTACCATTTTCCTTTTTAAAAGAGCCAACAACTTTAATACAGCAGTGCTCATTCTGATCTGTTGTATTCTTAACTTGAGCTACTAATCTGTGTTGAACTTGAAGGATCAGTACACCTATGAGTGCTACATGTTCTTGTGACTGCTACATGTTCTTGTGACTGCATACAGAAGAAGTAATAGTTGGTATTGTTAAAGAGAAGTGAAATGGGAGCTAAACCTCACTGTGGTTGTCGTCTAGCTCTCTTCTAGCTCCCGTCTAGCTCCCGTCTAGCTCCCGTCTAGCTCCCGTCTAATTCTGCTCATTGTCTCAGGAAAAGACAATGTTGGTAAGATCTTGACCATGGAGAGAGGTGGTGCATATAAGAAAGTGTTGGATTCTTGTTATGACGTTAAGTACTAAGTTATCTTTATTCGTTGATGATTCCTCACTTGAGGAATCTGAGCTACTTTCTTAGTGTTTCCAAGAGCAGAGATCAGTGCGGAACAACTCCTTAGCCATCATTGATGTACTCACCGCAGTTCATCCTAGTACTCCGTACATGAAGGCTGAGTGGAAGGCTGAGTGGAAGGCTGAGTGGAAAACTAAAAAACAATGGCCATTGCCTCAGGCAGAGAGGTTTCATAATATCCCCATAGGTAGATCCCTACCTATGGTGGGTCTGACAGAAAGGATGTGAAGATTCTTATACGAGATTATCGAATCAATTGTGAGAAGAGATGAAAGATCAATCTCGTAATATATGTTGAGATACACATAAGAATATAAACGATTAAGATGATCATTGAAGTTCCTCACACTTAAGAGACTTGTTGAAGTCTAACTTGATAACTGCTCCTGATTATGGCAGTGTAAATAACAACTCTCATCTGTACTGACAAAGTAGTCATTAGTAGTACTTAGACTTGTAGTAATAGTACTGACAAAGTAGTCATTAGTAGTACTGACAAAGTAGTAAGTGGTACTGACTAAGTAGTAGCACTAGGTCCAGTAGTAGGACTGAGTAAGTGAGTAGTACTGACAAAGTAGTAGTACTGACTAAGTAGTACTGACTAAGTAGTACTGACTAAGTAGTACTGACTAAGTAGTAAGCACTAGGATCAGTAGTACTGACAAAGTAGTAGAAATGATTGAATAAGACTTGTAGTACTGACAAAGTAGTAAGCACTGACTGATTAAGTGAGTAGTATTAGTGACCAAGTAGTAAGCACCAAGACTTGTAGTAGTGACCAAGTAGTAAGTAATAGTACTTAGACTTGTAGTAGTGAAACTGACTAAGTATTACTGACTGACTAACACTTATAGTATTGACTAAGTAGTAGTACTGACAGAGTAGTAAGTAGTACTGACAAAGTAGTAAGTAGCACTGACTGACTAAGTGAGTAGCACTGACTGACTAAGTGAATAGCACTGACTGACTAAGTGAGTAGTATTGACTAAGTGAGTACTGACTGAATAAGTGAGTACTGACTGAATAAGAGATTAGTACTAAGACTCGCGCACTTCTACACTGTGTACATTATCCGCAGTCTAATCTTATCTACGCGCACTCTCCCCACTAAAAACCACTAACTACTATTATCTCCATTAACCACCACTTCTTACTACCACACCATCACACCCTCACATCACACCCTCACATCACACCCTCACATCACACCCTCACATCATACCCTCACACCATCACACCAACACGCATTAATCCACCAAAACAAAAATACCGATCCTACGTTACCACCATAAATAGCTGTTACGAACTGCCTTTCAATAATTGCCTTTGAGAACTGCCGTTCATTAATTGACTTCAAAAACTACCTATTATTAATTGACTTCAAAAACAACCTATTATTAATTGCCTTTAAAAACTGCCTTTTATTAATTGTCTTTAAAACTGCCTTCTATAAAAACCCTCACTTTCATTACCCCTTATACAAACGTCCAGAGGGCCAAAACTCATTTTCTGTATATGATTGCCTTGTACTTTGTGCTCTGGCTCCCGCTGGTATGGGCCATGTGCGCTATGTACGGGACGTGCGGACGAAAAAGCGTGTTTGGGGCGGAATTACCGTGTGCAGAGTCCAGTGAAACCCATACTCCATCTGAGGACTCGGTGAATATACTAAACCGTATATGTGGGGATCTTGATCTTTCCAATGGTGTTTGTTGCTCACACGACCAATTAATCACTCTAGAGGAGAACCTTAAACGGGTGGATGCTTTGATTCTGTCGTGTCCTGCATGCCGCAAGAACTTCTACGACTTCTTTTGTCATTTCACTTGCTCCTCTGATCAGGCTCTGTTTGTTAATGTGACCGAAACGGCTGTGGCCAAAGATACTGAGAAGGATATTGTTTCTCGTATGTCTGTGTATACGGAGAAAGAGTATGCCGAAGGTTTTTATGATTCGTGCAAGAATATTAAGTTTGCTGCCACCAATGGTTACGCCATGGACTTGATTGGTGGAGGTGCTCGGGATTACATGCAATTCCTTAAGTTTTTGGGCGACGAGAAACCATTATTGGGCGGTTCTCCGTTCCAGATTGATTTTGTTTATGAGCCTGCTGATGGTTATGCTTGTATGCAAGGCTCTCCTAAACCATGTGATGATGCCACTTATAAATGTGCATGTTCTGATTGTCCTGTTTCGTGTCCTACACTTTCTGATTTCCAAGATTTCAGGGCCCATTGTCTGGTATTAGGAATCCTGTGTTTTTCATTTGCCATTTTGATCCTATGGTTGAATATCTTTACTGCTTTAGGGCTTGTTCATGTTTTAGTGAGGAAACGAAATGACTTTGAATTCTTGGATACCATTTGGCGGGAGAACGGTGATTCTGGGGAAGACACTGGGGAAGACACTGGGGAATATCAACAATATCGGCCCAATTCGGCTATAGAACCTCGAGAAAATGAATCTTCTGATTCTAGAGGTGGTTCTATTGACTCCAATTTTGCTGAAAATGATTTTACTGAGAATGATCCTGATTTTGATGCAGAACTCACTCAATTGATTTCTCAATATGAGGTTCCTACCAGATTTTTCCCTAGAATGGCTTTTTATACCCGTGGTTTCCTGCACAAACTCAGAGATTTAGTGGAAAAAGCTCTTGGTTCCATTTCTTTTGTGTGTGCATCCAATCCCCTCCAAACCATGATCATTTCGCTTCTTTTAGCTCTGTTGTGTACGTCAGGATTAACCAAATTGCAATGGGAAACCAATCCGGTCAAATTATGGGTCAGCCACGATGAGCCGGCACTTAAAAACAAGCAGTATTTCGAGGATAGTTTTGGTGAATGGTTCCGGATAGAGCAGTTGATCATTCTGAACAAAAACAAGTCCAGTGTTTTAAGCTGGGACACAATTCAATGGTGGTTTGAAAAGGAGAAGGAGCTCTACAGCTTGGAAAATGCACAAAACCTGACTGTATCTCTCGATACGTTTTGTTTCAAACCTACAGGTGAAACGTGTGCCATCCAGTCATTTGCTCAATATTTCCAAGGGAATATCCAGTTTCTTCTGGAACAGACGTGGAAATCAAAGGTCTCGGAGTGCACAGAGTCCCCAGTCAATTGTTTGCCCACTTTCCAGCAGCCGTTGAAGAAAAATGTGCTTTTTTCCGATGATAATGCCGTGGATTCTCGTGCATTCGTGGTGACATTGCTTCTCCAAAGTGATTCCCAAAACAAGGAGTATACTGAGCAAGTTCTCGAGTATGAAAAGGCCCTTTTGCGGTGGATCCAGAAAATAGAAGCAGAAATGCCCCATTTGGCTGTTGCATACAGTACTGAAAGGTCTCTAGAGGAGGAGCTCAACCAATCCACCAATACCGACGTGAAAATCGTGGTGGTTTCTTACTTGGCCATGTTCTTATACTCATCCTTAGCTCTTGGAGGAAAGATTCCTAGGACTTTGGGAATGAACATGTTTTCTTTTACGAGGTTTTCACTTGGTTTAGCCGGTATAGCCATCATTTTATTAGCGGTTTTTGCAGCCGCGGGAATCTGTGCCTATTTGGGAATCAAATCTACGTTGATTATAGCGGAAGTGATTCCTTTCTTGGTACTTGCTGTGGGTGTGGACAATGTGTTTTTGATAGTACACGAAGTCGAACGTCAAAGTGGGGATGGAAATCGAGATGGAGATGGGGATGGGGATGGAGATGGAGATGGAGATGGAGATTTGGTGGAAAAAGTTCCAGAACGGATTTCCAGAGCAGTTGCTCGAATTGGACCTTCATGCTTAATGAGCTTCATACTCCAATTCTGTATGTTCTTACTAGCGTCCAGTGTTAAGATGCCAGCTGTGCGCAACTTTGCCATCTTTTCTGCTGGGGCCATAGCCATGAATTATGTGCTTCAGATGACGCTTTTCGTTGCGCTTCTTGCACTTGACCAAAAGCGGAAAGAGGAGGGGAGATGGGACGTTTTTTTCTGGAAAAAATCGGGTGTGGTGGATAAAACAACTTACTTTCGCTACGACTTATCCATTGTGGTTGGACGCTACTTTGGTCCTTGGCTCATGCAGGCACGAGTCAAGAGGACGTTTTTGGTAATGTTCACTGCAATTTTGGGACTTTCACTAAGCCTTCTTCCCTATGTTTCTTTGGGCTTGGACCAGACCCAGGCACTCCCGGAAAAATCATACTTGGTTGATTATTTCCGGTCGGTGTATGAATATTTGAATGTTGGACCACCGGTATTTTTTGTTACCAAGGATTTGGATGTGACCACACGGGAAAACCAGCAGAAACTCTGTGGTAAGTTCTCGAGCTGCCAGGAATTTTCCATGGCCAATATTTTGGAACAAGAGTATAAGAGGAGTGGCATATCACTGATTGCAGAGCCTGCATCCAACTGGCTCGATGATTTTTTGGGATGGTTGAACCCAGAATTGGACCAGTGTTGTCGGTTTCGAATCCAAAAGGAACCAAATATCAATTTTGAATCTTCTGTTTTTGCCCGGAAGTTCTGTTCGCCTTATGCTCTGCCAAGACAATGTGAGCCCTGTTACTCCCACCACAATCCTCCATATAACATCCTGATGGAAGGGTTTCCAGAAGGAAATGAGTTCATGGCTTTTTTCAAGCAGTGGATCGAAGAACCCAGCGACCCTTGTCCGTTGGGAGGAAAAGCACCGTACTCTACATCAGTGGATTGGAACGAGACGCATATCTTGAGCTCTTATCTCCGTACAAACCACCAGCCTTTACGTACCGGAGAAGATTTCATTGTGGCGTACCAGAATGCGCTTCGGATTGTGGAGGAGATGAAGGATTCCATGGAGGGTACGGAGGTGTTTGCATTTCTGCCGTTTTATGTGTTTTTTGTTCAGTACGTGCACATAGTGAGACAGACTGCGAGGCTCGTAACCGCCGCTTTTATGTTGGTTTGGTTAATCAGTGCTTTGTTTATGGGTCTGGTGAGGGTAGCTACGATCATGACACTTGTGGTTATATCTGCGGTGGTTAATATTGGTGGTGTTATGGCTATATGGGGTATATCCCTAAATGCAGTCAGTTTGGTGAATTTGGTGATTTGTCTTGGGCTAGCCGTGGAATTTACTGTGCATATCTGCAAGGGTTACTTGAACCAGGAAGAAAAACAAAAGCAGAGTCAAAATCAGAGCCAAAGCTTAATCCAGAAGAATCTGCAGGATGCTACTCTTCGGGCACTTGAAAATATCGGTGGCTCTGTTTTGGGAGGTATCACCATGACCAAGTTGATTGGCGTATCTGTGCTTTACTTTACCCGGTCCAAGATCTTTGAAGTGTACTATTTCCGCATGTGGTTTTCTTTGGTGGTGGTGGCCTCCACACATGCTCTAATTCTCTTGCCCATTCTTCTTAGTGGTTTGAGTTAAAGTCTATTGAGACTAGGAATGATTCCAAACTCTGGTCAAAAATAATCAAAGACTGGATAGACAAGGGTTTGTCAAAGACTGGACAGACAAGGGTTTGGTCAGAGACTGGACAGACAAGGGTTTGGTCAGAGACTGGACAGACAAAACTTTGGTCAAAGACTGGACAGACAAAACTTTGGTCAAAGAATCAAAGACTGGACAGAAGAAAGTACCACGAATATTCTGGTGGTGTTAACTAGACTGGGAAACTGAGATAGTGTACTGTTATTGGGTCAAATACTATCTGACAGGAAGAGAAGAACCCCTACACCCCTAAGACTCAGGTAGAGGTAATAGGTATGATTTTCAGCAATGACTGGAGCCACGATGAACTTTCAAAACCCCACAATGACATGTTATAAGCGATCTTTTCGTTGATATCTAATAGACGATATCTGCATAAGAATATGGCTTCTTTATCTGCATAAGAATATGGCTTCTTTTCAAGTGTCCTGACTTTTAAATGTGATAGACTCCCTTTGGTGATCTATGGCAAGCCCATATCCTTATTAATGGAGCAGAGCACAAATATTCACATGTACAGGTTTTATATCAACAGTGGATCTGAATGATTTTATCTCAACTCTAAGCTCTACAATAAAGAAAGGGTAGTATAGATGGTAGATATCCATTAGGCTTGGATGAATACACTATCAACACTACAATTGTATATTCTCTATGATTACAATCTCATTATGTTTTCAACGACACTTACAGTTATGTATGATTCCATACTCAGTGCAGTCAGAGCTCATAATCTTTCAGAACTATCAGTGACAGTCAAATAAACTGTAAAGGGACTGTACAGTTATCTAAGGCCAGGGTATACTAGATTGATGAACCTATGAGAAGTCTTTATGAGCTCTATATAAAAACTATGACACTATGACACTATGACACTATGACACTATGAGACTATGAGATAATGAGACAATGATACTATGATACTATGACACTATGGAGATGATTTGGATGAGTCTGAAACAGTTTGAGAATAGAGGGAGAGAAAGCTGGAAATCAAAAGTGGGTACTGAATGAGACTGGCCAGACATTATGTTCAGGAAGTTAATACTTGACCTATATGATCAGGTAATGATCGGATAATGATCTGATACTGACATTCTCCTGCTATTCCAACACCGGAGTAAATGATATCGTTACCCACTTCCAATGAGTCATGATAGAAATTTTTGACTCCAATTGTAGCCAGGACTTTTTTTTTTTCATTCCTTATACTCTAGGTAAGTTTTCACGTACTAGATTGGCATACATCGAATCTGTACCACCATACCTTTCAGAAG